>AYJT01095777.1:0-14094 GCA_001278415.1 Ocimum tenuiflorum | reverse complement strand
ATTCTCGGGGCTGATCACGAGTTCCAGGATAAGCTCTGGTCTCGCTTTGATCCTGCTACAGGTTTTCTCGCCTTCTTCATCGCTTTTTTAGTTATGAATTCCTCAATCAACTTGTTATATGTGTGTGTGTGTGTGTGTGTACTAGTGCGCGTGCGCTTATGCTTATTTCTAATGTCAGTTTTATTAAAAAAAAGTGCTGATGTGGAATTCCTGACTTCTGAAGTGAAGCAGTGATTCTGTTTGTTAGTTTGCGGCAAAGTGGAACAGTTTTATGAATTTGGTATTCCGAATTGCGTTATTAATATGGTGGATTGCTTTGGTTGGAGAGTTTCTTGTATATCTTCTTTGGATTTGGAGTGTTTACTCTTCCACTTTTGGATTGAAGGAATGCGCATATAATTATGAGGATTAAGCTTAATTTAAATTGGTAGAATAAAAGTTTCATCATATGCTGTAGAACTTACTAAGAATTCTAGTTTAACAAGAATAAGCTAATCAAAGGGTAGCCTGAAATGTATGTTGGTGATATGCACTGGTTTCGTGACCAAGAAATAATATATATTTGGATATATTTTCTCATAAGCTTAACCAGAGAGACATATTAATTTGCTCTTGCCACTTAATTGTTTTCATTTTGTTTTTCTTTAAGGAAAAACCTTAGTGACCTGACAGCATGATTGGAACAGGTAAGACAGAGTGCTTAGATGCTGACACGCATATTGAAGTTCCCCAAGACAGATATGGTTTGTACGCAATTGACATTTTGGACCCAGACATGGTTGGTTTTGCTTCTTAATTCTGGTCATTTGGCATATTCCATTTTCCTTTAGTGACATGTGTTTCGTCATTTCAGTGCTTCACTGCATCTCCGCTGTGGATACTGATTCATGTTACTGAATTTTTTTATGCAGATTATTGGCAGTGAGTGTGTATATTATTTTCATGACATGATAGTTGAGTTCATCAACTGGGGTTACAAAGAGGGAACAACACTCTTTGGGTTTGGATATGATTTCCGCCAGAGCAATAGGTAACTGCTAGTTTCTTTGACAAAACGAGGCATTAACTTTCTAGCCGGTTGACACATTCCAACTAGTAAGTTGGTTTGGGATTTTAGCGGCCAACACAAAAGGTTACTGAGCCATCTCACACAGTCTCGATAGCAAGGATATTGAGAGAAAGAAGGGGCCAGTGACAATCATAATATAGGAAATGTAGAATCCAAATTAGCTGGAGTCCCTGTAATTACGGATCAGCAAGTTCTTATCTGTAGCATGTAGTTTTCTTCTTGTTTTGTGTTTTCACGCTTCATTAATTTTTTGGGGGTAGGAAATAGGCAAATGCACATACCTGTATTCGTCTAAACTATTGATCTTTGCATACCTGTCTGGCCAGACCAATACTCTTCCTACATTTCTCTCTCAAAACCTTTGCATCAACACTGGTTTCTATTCTTTGAGGATAAATAAAGCCAAAAACATTCTGCCATTGGTACCATTGTCTCCGTACATGCTGTTGCTAGCGCCACAACCAAAATAATATTTAATACAGCTGGAAAAGATTATACAACTACTCGCAATAATAATTTTTCCCTTGTTCCAACCAAAATCAGAAATGACTTTAACAGTCTACAATTTTGTTAATCTTACCATTCAATAACCTGCTCGAGTTTCATTTCTCTTATTCTTTTGTGGCCACCTGTGTTTGTGTGGGTTGAACACATAGCACTTGCTTTTGTGACTGATACATGGTCCTACTTATTTCTAGACTTCAGGAAACGATGGATCGCTTAGCAGCGAAGCTTGAGTCAGTTTATAAAGCTTCCGGAGGAAGAAAAATAAACATAATAAGTCATTCTATGGGTGGTCTTCTGATGAAATGTTTTATGAGCCTGCATACTGATGTAATGCTCTCACTTGTTATAAATCTATTATTTCACTTAGTATTCCAATATTTCCTGTTTTCAGTTCCCTCTGATAAGCTTATCTTCTTAATGCCACTAACTTCTAGTTCACTTTCGTTCTAGAATTTGGACTCTAATGTTGATTGTGTTTTTCAGATTTTTGAGAAGTATGTAAAAAGTTGGGTTGCTATAGCGGCACCATTTCAAGGTATATTTATATTTGGGCTGAGATTTTCTCTATTAGAGAGAGATCCCTTCCCCTTTAATAAGTTCTAAACTGGTCAATAATGTTTCATCCACTGACCCACATTTAGTTATCGAAAAGAACCACCCTAGACTCGGAGAAGTGATAAGATATTGTGTTTTTCTATTTGGGCTGAACAAAAGAAAAATCCTCAGGACTCTCTATCTAGCTTTAAAGATATACAAGCAATCTTGACGTTTTTTTGGTCTCTTAACAGGCGCACCTGGATATATAACTTCCTCGTTTTTGAATGGGACATCATTTGTTGAAGGGTGGGAACAAAACTTTTTTATTTCGAAATGGAGTATGCAGCAATTGGTATGAACTTAATTACTATCTGCACCATCTCCAGTTTTTGAGCTTGCAACTATATTCATTACGTCCTTTCTTTTTTCTGATTCATAAAAGTTGATGCATGACTTCAGAAATTATTCTAGAACTGTCTGAGATGTGTCATTGGCATGGCTTGAGTTATGGAAAGTAACTTATGCTTTTTGCTAATGCATTAGCACAAAAGCCATGACCATTGCCATGATATTATTTCTTAAATGTTCTCTTTTATTATATATTTGTTAGGAGATAAATTATTTTTTTCCTCCGTTTCAGCTACTTGAGTGCCCATCAATATACGAATTAATGGCCTGTTTAGATTTCAAATGGGAACATATTCCCCTTCTTGAAGTTTGGAGAAAGATATGTGATGATGCTGGGAATTCCACCACTGTGCTAGAAACTTATCCCCCTGTACAAGCTATACCAATCTTTATGGAAGCCCTCTCAAAGAATAAGGTAGGCGAATTGCTATTGTAATAATGAAAATGAATTTTACTAGCATTGCTAGAGAAATATCTTTGGAAACTTGATAATTATTTTAGAATGACTAATGTATTAGAAAATGATTTTTGCCAGATCTGTTACGATGGTGTTGATATGTCTGTACCATTCAATCTTGAGATTTTAGAGTGGGCAAATGAGACGCGCAAGTTGTTAAGCTCTGCTGAGGTTCCCGAACAAATCAGATTCTACAATATTTATGGCACAAATAATGAGACACCACATTCTGTTTGGTAAATGAAAATCTCACACATAATTCTTCAAGTCTCAAATAAATCTAATGTTCAATTTGACCGTATCCTCACGAGGCAATATGTTGCAGTTATGGAAGCAATGATGCCCCAGTCACTGATTTGCTAGAACTGCCTACTCTCCAGGTTAGAATCTTATGGTGTTGATATTTCATGAACTAAATCCTTCATGCATCTCTTCTATCCTTCTTATTTTGTCACTACTATATTTGTTCTACATGTACAGAAATACTGTGATATCTATATCTTGATTTCATTGTTTGCAAATTCTTGCAGGCCAGGTACATATACGTTGATGGTGATGGAACTGTTCCAATGGAGTCTTCTAAAGTAAGTTATCCATCTCAATTCTTTGCTTGCATGGTGAAGTGACATTCACTAGTAGTGACAGTCAAAACTTTCCTTCCTGTAATATGCAACTTTACTCAATAACTTCGTGGATTTTCTGTTCCTATAGGCCGATGGACTTCGTGCAGTTGCTCGAGTTGGGGTCGCGGGAGACCACCGAGGCATCCTTTGCGAGCGGCAGGTGTTCAGAATTATTAAGCACTGGTTACACGCAGACCACGATCCTTTCTACAACCCGATGATCGATTATGTGATCCTACCTACTGCTTTTGAAATGGAAAGGATCAAGACAAAAGGGGGCATGGAAGTGACTTCCCTCAGAGAGGAATGGGAAATTGTTGGGGATGACAATGAATGTGAAGAAACAACGACAGAGGAAGAGGCGTTGGTGGGTTCGTTCACCACTGCTCAGACGAGCAACGATAAATCTGTGCAGGAGAAGGCCATGGCCACCGTTGCAGTTCAGTCACAGAATGGTGGTAAAAAGCATGTAGAGCTGAATGCTGTGTCCATCTCAGCAAGTGCATAGATATAGTTAGATCTCTGTAAATAAATCTTCTCATGAAACAGTGTACTATTATAACATGTTATTATGTAAATATTGAGGGAAATGGGTAAAATTATTCCACGGTTTCTCCTAAGTTAGGGTGAATTATCCTACTATTTTCCAAAATATGGTAAATTATCTTACTGTTTACTTCCTTTAGAATTATTCTCACACGACGTCAAGTATTGCCACTTCACATGTTAAATGCCAGCGTGGAAAAAATTATTATTATTTTCTTTTGGGCCCCGAGCAAAAAAGATGTTTTGTTTAAAACAAAAAATGACGTTGTTTAACTCATACCAATAGAAACTTGCCGTCAATTAGGGTTTAGGTCGCATTGGAAGAAGAAATGTGTGCATAGGCATTTTTCCCAAATTTCCAGTAAATGATGTGGGTTGGACGTTTTCGTTCAATACATTTTTTCCATGTTGGCATTTGACGTGTGCCGTGAAAAATATTTGAGTCGTTATTCATGGAGTATAAAAATACCTACTGGAAGTAAACTGTAGGATGATTTAGCCTAAGTTTCAAATAATGGGATAAAATCCCCTATTTCCCCTAAATATTATATATTAGATTTATTCAAAGTTGGTATAGAAGGGATCCACTTGTTTGAGAATATGCGTGGAAGCAATAACAAGAATAGGCTTTTATAAGTGATGAAAAAGCTTATAGTTAACAACATTCACAAGTATTACATGGATGAAAGAATAGGGAACTCTACCTGCATAACACAGTGATATAACTGAAATCACAAAATCAGAGCTTTCTTCTCTTACATTCTGGCTCTCCCAACTGCAACGAAACAGAGATCTCATCATCTCTTGGCTCACACAGACTCTTCTCAGTTTCCCTTCCCTCTTGATGCTGGGATTCGCTCGAAAAGCTCGCGATGAACTGATGCTCCACCATGGGAGCCGCCTCAAGACGGCTCTCGATATGAAACTCGTTACTTCTGAACAAAGGCGTGGATCCCAGATGAGAATCATCATCACTAGAAGCTTGTGGAATGCTCAAACCGTGAACCTCAAAGTTCTCTTCTGACTTATCTTTTGCAGCTCCCCACTCGATTGGTGAAGACTCTCCAACCGTCGAATCTCCTGCTCCGGATGCATTTCTCTGCTCTTGCATTGCAGCTGATTCAAGAACAAGACAATACAGAGTCAAGACAACTAATCCAAACCATTATGGAAGAAAAGATTATGTTGGAAACAAACAAATCAAGAACCTTGAAGCCCTTCTTGGGAAGTGATGACATCGAGTTCGAGAAGATCGAGAAGACGCCCTAAATCGACCCCACTTGTCCAATTCTCAGGGGGCTGGCCAGCTTTCAACTTCAAACGGCCGCGATTAGCTGTGCCGCCCCATATTATCCCAACAGGCCGAGGATTCTCGCCGTTTTTACCGGTGAGCAAGATAAGGCTTCCACTGTCACCTTCAAGATCAAAGGTCTTTTGATTCTCCCCAACAACGAGGAAATCGGTGAAGAAACACATCCCCTTTTCGTCGTTGTATTCCAAAGAATACGCCATTATGGTCCCCGTTGTCAAACCCGAGCTCCTCCCAACTTTCACCACTTGCCTTCCAACTAAGCTTTCCACAGGGGACTGCAAGTCTATTTTGTTAACATCACCAATCTCACCTATGCCTTTTACTTCTGTCGAAACATTGTTCATGTCGAAATATTCAGCGAAAGGGATGAATGCTCCATCAGCTCGGACGAATGTCTCTACATCAAGATTGTACACAGTTCATATCAGAGTCCAGATATTGTAAGAAAAGGAGAATCTTGAAACAGAATCGTTTTTTATTTTTTTTTAACCTGGATTTGTTCCTGCGAAAGTGCCATACCAACGATCATCGCTTATGAACGAAGTAGCTCTTTCGACTGCACCTAAATAGACACCAGGTCCAAGACTCGGTGGCAAGGGATGAAACATCTTCTGACTTGGGAAATCAAGATCCACAGCTACATGTCGATTTGTGAGGAAACCGATCTCCCTATTTCCTGTTCTGCTTCTTACAATGGCACCCAATGTTCCATAAGTTTCTTGGCTAGCAACCTTCAAAACATGGAAGAAGCTAATAAGAAATGCAAGAACATATGAGAAAACACATATATATGTCTGAATCTGTTACCTGAGAGCCAGATCCAATGCATGGATCGCTCCCACCAAAGCCATCTACAAGTTCGGTATAAAACTGCTCTTTCGGCGTAGCTGCAGGAGCTCCATAGTATGAGAATTCAACAACATCAACTTCACACCAAACACCTCCAGGCCCCTGCAAATACATTTTCTCAATCCCAAATTTGAAAAATAACAAAATCGAATACTAATCATGGATAAGCCAAGACCTCAAGAGCTGTAGGGAGACATTGAGCAGGGTTAAGCCATTGTCTATGAACTTTTCTACCAACAAAGACTAGTATAGCTGGTATATCAGTCAAAGAGCCCTTTCTAATCCGAAGGCCGATTGCTGTGCCAAGACTAAAACGCCTCAAGAGTTTGCTATGAAACGCTCTAATAGTCATCAACTCGAGCAAGGTAGTGGCTTTCGATCCTGTTGGGCGCGGGCCATGGATTTCGGGCAGAACCCCTTTTTGAAGATTCCCAAAATAGTGAGCTCTGTCCTCTGCTGCATCGGTTATCCTGCAAGCCGGCCATGAGAAGTAAGCGGCGTTGCTCTCCGATATGAAGCTCTGTAATGGTGGTGAACTTGATCTGGGCAGATTGAGATTAATGTGATGATGCTCCCTTTCTAAATCCAAAGCTGACTCCTCAAATTCTGAGGAACCAGAGTTGTGCACACTTAAATCCATTCTAGCCCTCTCCATTTATTGGCTTTCTTAAGAGGCTATGTATTGCCCTATCAATGGAAACAACTAGTGTCACAAATTGAACAATATGACCAAGGTCCAGATGTAACATTAAATTGACAGTAAAATGAAATTCCAATTCATGAGATTAGAAGAAGGTATACTACAACAAAGCAAAGCTGCTATACACCCTCCATGTCTAAAAAGTAAAAACTAATCCTAATTCTGGCAGCAAGAGCAATAAAAGAAATATAAAAGATACAGAAATTGCTTGAATTCTCATTGAAACTCTGAACAAAGTTCAATTGGCATGAAATTTGTTTGAGAAGAACAATCACCGCTTCATTTAGAGTAAAGTAAACTGACAGCAGAGATTGAAAATCTATTGAGAAAACCAATTAAATGACAACTCTTTCATGGAGTTGGTGTTGCAATGCCCAGCATAACAGTTATAGAACAAGAAAACAGACACACACACGCACACACACAGAGGGAGGAACAAGTTTAAAAGCGAAGAACTTTGAAATAAAGATCACAAAGAACATCTATTCTACAGTGTCACAGTCTTGGCATAATAATCTAAGAAAATAAAAAAACCTATAACCCAAAGCCACATCTACCTCATGAACTGAACAATAAGCAATCCGAAATACAGAAAACAAAAAAAAAATGAATAAATAATGCAAACTCACTCAAAGATGAGCTGTAAACAAAAGGGAGGTTTACAATGCCCTAACACAGACCTCTTCTACCACAATCATATCTTTGGCCGGTCAGATTCTTGAGAATGAAACCAAATCATAAATTCACAACTGGGACTTTATGAAGCAAAGCTCACTACATCAGAAACTGCAATATTCAAGGTGCCACTGTCTGTGTGTGTGTGTGAGAGAGAGAGAGAGAGAAGAGAGGAGAGAGGGGGGAGGGTCAAATGGGAAAACTTTATTTGGGAAAATGGACTATTTTTCAGACCAAGAATTTAAAAATAAAGCTGTATATATTCATTTATATGTGCAAGTACGTGGTTAATTTCGCAGTGCAGTTAAAGAAGAAAATGCCCATTAATCTCCCACAGTAGATTGTTTGCCCCTAAAATCCCTCGTTGCTGTTGCTGTCGCTGTCAATCTCGTACAGTCCTCCTTTTATCGCCACTCATGATTCGAGTGATCAAATGATGGCACACGTTTGTTAGCTAGCTACTATTGATGAACAATTGGTCTCAACACTCAAGGTTAATGCAAGATTTCAATGGTGGAAGAGATAAAAATAGGAGGGGAAAGAGGTTCAAGATTTCATTTTTTTTTCAGCCCTTTTCTAGGATTCCATTCATGATACTATGTTTTCATCGGGATTAAGGGCCCATACATATTTGCTCCCATAAAGCTGCACATTTCTTCACCAGAAAAATTAAACTCGTTCTCCCTCATTATGGGCAGTGCAAAAGATGGTGCTAAATACATTTAAAGCATCCCAAGTAAACTGCTGATTCTTGATGCAAGAAAAGGTTCAATTTTTTTCTCTTGGTGCAAGAAAAGATTCATTTTTTTTTCTCCTTCAAGAGAGAGGGCGGGAGACAGAGAAGGGTGCAGCCATTAATTCTTGTCAAATGGATCATCTTCACTCATTTTTTGTCAATAATAAAATCATTATGAATGTGGGACTCATCTCCCAATTTCAAGAATCGCAAAAATAAAAACTTTAATGAGATTTTCATTATGGCATTCATGGAATTTTGACATAATTTTTTCTGAGAGATTATGAGGGTGGGCCGCCCACTGCCAACAAACCACGAACACCTGTACCAACCATGTCTCTCAACTATTTACTCCACAATTATTTTCCCATTTTCAAGTGTTTGAAAACTATTCCCATTCCAACACAAAATAGGAAGACTATCTTCACACTGCCAATGCAAAGAATGCAATGATGAGTCCGAAGATTTTATTATCAAATACAAGGTATTAACTTTGTTATCTGGCTTCATTCATCTCTACAAAACTGACTTACTTTCATAAATTAACACGAGCCTCGATCTTCCGTCGATATGGGACGTTTTAACACACCCCTCAAACGCAGTGTGGAATTATATCTCAAACCGTTGCTTACAACCAGTGATTTTAGGTGACACCCATCATCAATATTGAGCTTCATTCGCTCCTACAAAACTGACTTATAAGGGTGGGATAACTTCACTTTTAACACAAGGAGTGATTTTATGCAAAGCTCCACATCTAAAGCAGTGGATGCTATTCTTCCAAATGGAAAAAATGAATTTTTGGAAAGAAATTATAAAATGGAAACGGAGGGCTGATTTCTCTATCGATTGTGGAATATTTAGTGGGACCTGACCGAGCGATAAGATCAGTAGGCCCTTGATGTTGTGCCTAAAATTGTTGGAAGGGATAACAATTATTGGGCTATTTGATGCCCCACTTCTAATGTTCTTGCTTTCATGTTTTGGGCCAAAATATTCTGATTTGTACATTTTGGGCTTAGTCTGACCCGATATTAATGGGCTTTGGCCCATTTGATATGAGTTGGGAGTTAGCCTGTAGCTTCACAAATAAAAGGTCAACTTTTACGTTGAGTTCGATTGAAAATAATTTTGTAATCCTATTTTATTGAGCATGATTTTAGAAAATCGAAGGCAATTAGGAAAACATAAGAGATTTGGTAGTTAAGTTTGTCAAGAATGTCTACATTTTAAACCAGAATATTTTCAAGTGATAATAATTTGGTCTAAGTAGTATATTTATAAATAAGACAAAATATCGCAAGTCTATTTACAAATATAAGAAAATACGCATACAAAATATTCGGACTAAGGTGATGCACACCGAGTCCTGCCTTTGAGCAAGAAAGGGCGGCCCCCACAACCCCAACCAACTCGCAAATGAGTTGGATCAATGTGTAACTGAGCTATTAAATGCATTACTTCATATTCATAGGCTGCATATAATAAACTCATTTAGACGAAGTAAATAAATCTTAGGTATCCCCAACGCATGACAAAAAGTAGTGAAAAGCGTCCTATATGTGTTCAATAAATCATGTTCCTATTAATTTTGAAAAATCTGCAATTTTGGATTAAATAATATATTGCATTCTAATTCTTAAAAAAAAAAAAAGGAAAGCTAAATTAGTTTGATTTTGTTTCTTTTCGAAAAAGTGCGATCCACGTTTCTGAATAAAATGATTTTATTCAAAATAAATCCAAACTTATCTCACTCTTTGATTTAAAAAATATAAAAGAATAAATTCCCATCATATTTTGATCAAAAGTAGCCTCTTTATAAGATAATAATCCTCTCGAACGAGTCGCTCAGAAGAAGAAGATTGGGATGCAGTTGTTCTTTTTTTTCTTTTTTTTTCTTAAATCGATTTGATACAAAGCTTAGGATATGTTAACCTAGTAAAAGTAATATGCAATTGAGAAGAAATGAAAATGGGAAATGGGATTGGTGATTTTCCCAATTCATCCCCGCCGACCCGTGAATTCACTGAATTTGAATGAATTCGGAAAAGGGATATCTACCATCGTAGCGGTGGTGGGATTTTTCAAACATGGCTTCCAAATTACAGGCCACAAGGCTTGCTTTATACCTTAAAATCTCCATTCAGAAAAGCGGTTTTGCCACTGGTATGTAGACTCTATTAATTGTCTTGTGGTTGAAGATCTCCTTTTCTTTTATCAGGGCTTTTGCTTTAGATGAGTGGGGGTGACTTTGCTGATTTCTTTCTTTTCGCTTTATGCATTGTTATGCCCTTTCTCGAGATTTTTGTGTGTGGTTTATATGATGATTTTTTTGTGGGTTCACAATTTCATTTTTATGGTGATTAGTTTATCTTTCTTCTCGCACATTTTAAGTGGATTGATCTTGCTCTTTAGCATGAATTACTCATTCATATGGTTTGCATTCAAGAGTTGTGTTTTTTTTATATGAGGTGTGAAGAAATTGGTTTCTGTTCATACTTCCACTAAAAGTGGTACAAATAGGAGATGATGAAGTGAAAACTTGTGCTTGATTCTAAAAATGTTTTGTATGCTGATGTGTTAGTTGCAAATGAGGTGGTTGGTGGTGGATCATTGAATTGGGGTGTGCTTTTTGCTCTTGAGAATTCTTAGGAGTAACATCTCTTCTTGGAGCATAAATGTTATTGTCACTTTGCTTAATTAATAGTTCGATGGAAAAGACTAAAAGCTGGTGTAGATATCTTGAAATTGGTATGCTGGAAAGAATTACTAAGAGTTGTTTGTAAGACGCTAGTATTAGAGCCAATAATTTATTCAAGATACGAGTTCCTTTTGTGTTTAAATGAATTTGGAAACGGGATAATTCCTAAGTTAAATTCCTCGAAGCTCATGTCTCTGTGGTTTGAGTAAAAATAAGAGCGGATCTTTACCGTTCGTGCATACGAGTTTACCTACTTATGATCATGATTGAAATGTTTGATTCGGACTTCCAAGCAGTGATCAAAGATCTGAAGTATGCTGATTCTCATGAATGGGTGAAAGTTGAAGGTAACTCTGCCACTATAGGCATTACTGATCACGCCCAAGACCACATAGGCAATGTTATATTTGTCAAACTACCCAACGAGGGAGATGTAGTAAAACAAGGTGCAACAGTTGGTAGTGTCGAAACTTTGAAGTCGACCAGCGATATCAACTCTCCCGTTTCAGGAGAAGTGGTTGAGGTTAACACGGAGCTCACAGGATCTCCTGGATTGGTGAGCATTTACGTCAAGCTTTAGTTTTTGATGCAATTTTTGCCAGGTTACTGAAATTTTACTGTACTTGCATTTTTGAGTTCTGTTTCCCTTGACCCTTTATTTCTTAAAAATTAAAAGAAAGACCCCTTTTGATTGGATTTGATCCATCCCTTATGATTCCTTGTATTGCATCTGAAGATGCACAATGCTGAAAACGTTCTCTCGTTTTCTTATTGAGGAATCAAATGTGTATTTTGTAGACGAGATATTAAAACCATTGACTATTGACCCCTTGACTTAGAATTCATGAATAATTATGGGATTTGAATTTGAAATTGTGTTTTCCTCATGACAAACTACAAATTAATAATGATTTTTCAACCAGCAAATATGCATCTTTTTTTCGTTCATAATTCATTTGTTATATGGAACCTTGCTAGTTTCATGCTTGTATCATGTTGGGGTTATGTCATTTAATGGATGTTAGGTTCCATGGACATCCATCTCACGTTTGTTGAAGCTTGTTTTAAAATAGTGTAGTGCCCTGAAAAAGTTATAAGAATTTGTTTGCTTACATATTTTTTAGTTGAGGGGAGAGAAAAAGTAGATAGATATGAATTATGAATGTTCTTTTTTTTTTGGGAGGGGATCACTTTTCTGGAAGATGTGAAGTGCCCTGTTTCAGGAAAAAAAACAAACGGATTCTAGTTTGTGTTTAGGAGTTCACTCACATGCTATCTAAGGAGTGGTCTAAGATCATAATGGAAGTAGCTTGTGTTAGTCGCGAGTTCGTCTGTATATTACTCTTAAACTCTAAAACCTTTGATAGATCAATGGGAGCCCTTATGAAAAGGGATGGATCATGAAGGTGGAGATGAAGAACGCGGAAGAAGTGAATAGCTTGATGGACTCTGAGCACTACTCCAAGTTATGTGAAGATGAAGATGCAGATGCCAAGCACTGACAGCTAGAATTTCTTGCAGTACCATCGGAATCTCCATTTTTGGAGCTCGCCTTTTCTGTAATTTACGACTGTGTTCTGCAGTCGTTGATTACGTCGATAGAGAGTAAATCTGTATGCTTCTGGAGTGTGGCAGCATGAGGAGATGGAGCAAAAGACTTGCAAGCTGGAGATATGTTAATTAAACTCTTTACTGCCAAGTTCTTTTTTTATTTTTCAAATCAATGTGGAAATCATTTGCTTTAGTTACTTCATTGATTTCAAGATCTTCACTGTCTAAACTTTGTAGTGTTAGCAAATAATTTAATGATTACTGTGAGATAATCACAACAAAATCTTGTGACTATTATTTCTCTGGTGACAAACTTGGAAGTGAATGTTTTGCTTACTATTTCAACATTATGCAGGTATATATTCATATTAAGTGGATTGTAAAAGGTATGGATTTTGGATTTGGACCATCTTTTCAGTGCAACGCTGTATTATCTACTAGATTTTAAAATGTATCCATTGTCATTTAATATTTTTTTATTTTTAATTTATATAAACATTTGTAATTATCAAGTAAGAATAATACAAAATATTGACTAAAAATGAAAATTAAATACTAAAAGATAACCATAGATATTTATTAGGCAGGATAAACTCTACCCAATAAGTGTAGAATTACTATTAAACTAAGAAAATGAGAAAAAATTATGTTAGACTGTATAACGATTCAGACAATCTAATAGTTCATTTCGATCAATTCAAACGCATATTCATCATGTATCCTAAATTCAAATTCATCTCCGCAATTTTAAACAAAAATCTACTTAAATCATTTAGGCGATCCAACCGAAAACGTACTCTAGAAAATAAATGTAAGAAAATATGAATATAAAAACTTAATGATGTATAATTACTAATATCCATCCTTTATGTTTTTCTTAGAAAAAAAAGAGGAAGAAGATGCTCGGTTTGATGGGTTTTTTTTTTAAATTATATTACGTTTTTCTAAAAAATTGATTCCCGTCAAAATAATTATGACATGACATTTATGTGAGATATCAAGTGAGATTTGATTAATACGGTATCTATAATTAATTTTTAAAAAAAAGTCGACGATTAGGAAATAAAAGGTGAATTTCGGAAGCAGTCGATAAATGGTGGTAGCATGAATTCCCTCTACTTGTTGCGGTAGGTTCCCCTTTTCGTCTCCAATTTCTTCGCTCTCGTTTCGTTTTGTGCGTGTGTGTAATATTTTCTGGAATGGAATTTGATTGGTAAGCGACCTTGTTGTGGAAACAGTGGCCCTTTATCCGTGCGAGCGTTCAGCTTTATCAAATCCGCTAATCAAACTGCGCAGATTTACAATTCATTTGTTCCTCGCCCAACTCAGTTCCACAGGTATTCATTTATACTTCCTGCTGCCATTTTTTTCCCTTCTTTAATGAATCCGGCCTGTTACACTTACTGCAATTCGTTTTTCTGTT
>AYJT01095760.1:0-10615 GCA_001278415.1 Ocimum tenuiflorum | reverse complement strand
GGAACCGGACCGAACCGGAACCGCGGCATCTCTACAGTCACCCTAACCCCGTCAGTTTTAAGCTTATTTAGCTGTTAACTGCCACACCAGCTGCTGACGTGGAATTTTTCTTTTAATTTCTCCCCTTACAAAATTAGAAGGGAATGGTGCGTCAATTCCAAATCCTAAAATTCTCCAAATCGAATCCCGCCCCCAAATTGCAAATCAGTGGGCAAGAAAAATGTTGTAAAAAATAAATGTTCTTCCCTCTTTTTATTTCTGCAGCCCAAAATTATTGGAAGCTAATATGCTAAGGACTCAGCTACCACATCACATCAGAAATCTCAATATAATTAATTGTTGTAATGATTTCCTTTTCCAAAAGCAAACAGATGAGAATGGTTGCTGCATTCGACAAAGAACGCCTCAGTTGGTACCTCATCACACTCAAACTCAAAATGCTCAATCCCCCACCAATTCACATCAATCCAACTCCCAGAAACATCCCACCAACAGCTGCAGAATCAACAATCACAACCACTAATCCACTCCACTCAAATTCCAATCAGAGATGGCGTATCGAGCTGCGTTGACGCAAAGCCGCCGGAGTCGGAGTAGGTGATCGCCATTAAAGAAAAGCTCGACCAAGCCCGAAACGATGAGGCGGTCGGCCCGTGGGTGAAGCTCTCCATCTACAGAATCTCACAGTGCTTCCGCGACAACGACGACAAGTCCTACATTCCTCAGACCGTCTCATTAGGGCCCTATCACCGCGGACCGCCACAAGTGGAGTTAATTTGGGAGAATTTTAGGACTCCAGCTATTAGAATTCTAGGATTTAGAATTGATGAATCGTTCCCTTCTAATTTCGTAAGAGGAGAAATAAAAAAAAATATTCAAAAATTCCATGTGAGCAGTCAGCGTGGCAGTTAACGACTGAATAAGTCTAAAATTAATGGGATTGTGTGACAGGATATTTTTAAGTAACAAAAATAAGCATTCTGATATTTTTAAATGCAGATTGAGATGTTATCCTAAGAAACGTGATAATTTGAAATATTTTTCATAGTTTATCCTATAAAATTATATTATTTCTAAGGGTCGTGTACATCAGTCATTGTGACAGCAATACCAATAAACTCGGACAATAATATAATTGTAATAATCCCAATTTAAATGTGGTGAGTTTACAATTGATTTAAAGCCCAACATAGTATTCGTAATCTACAGCCCAAATCTAAGGCCTAATATAAACCCAACTTCTTTTGATTTCCCTAGGTACTTGGAAGATATTACATGATACACACAAAAGGTGTTGATACGATGTTCATGACATTTAGCGCGAAAAATAAGAATAAATCTTGATCTTTCATAGGACTAAATCTACAGTCAAAATTTAATTTTAACTGCTCAACTCTATACTTCATTATAGCCATAATATTGCGCGTGATAAAAAAGAATAAATTTCGATATTTTCGATGGCTAAATCTATGGACAAAATATAATTTTAATTGCACAAGTCTGTATTTCATTATAGCAACAACATTGTGCATTTAAGAGTAAAATTGTATTTTACATTTATACAAATCTAATAGTTTTTTTCTGTTTAAGATTTTATTATGCTCACATAGATTCTGCATTTTACCCATACTTATTATATCATATTTAGTCTTTACTGAATAATTTTCTATTTTCCATATATTCTATTATAAGCACAAATATACTCCAAAAAGGATCAATTTCAATGGTCTTGATTTGTCTCATGGAAGCTCGAAAAGGATTAAATTGAGGTCAACCAGCCATTTGATCATCAATTTCTCCAGTGATCTTTTGAAATTTACAGGTACCCTGTCATCTATTTTGCAAAAGTTTGAGCAAATTCCAACTTTACTAATTAAGACCTGGTAAGAAATTGACGGAAGCAATTTCATATGTCATGAGGAAAATCGATATAGCTATATGCAACATACATCGATGATGATTAAATATGACAGAATTTCGGTTATGAGGCATTTGTGCAAATCAAACACGCACGACAGTTAATTGTGAGTCAAGAGGAAAAAGGAATAGACAAAAACAAATGAAAAGATCTGGGTAAATTTGTCCTGTAAAAAGTAGATCGATAGCATGAAAATTGTTGGACTAAATTCACTTATAGAGAAAACGTAAATAAATACGTTTGCATGTCACGCCAAAAACCTTAATTCGTCGTCCACCACGCATCTTTCGAATTATGAAAACTCAATCTTGCAATTACTAAATTATATATAGAAAATGTATTAGCGCATTATTCAAAATTAGAAATAGCTAATGTATTGGCCCAAAAGAGCATCACAATTTCATACCTGTGTATTCCAACAAATGATAAACTGAAACGGATTAGATTTGAAGCTGCAGATGATTAAGAAGGATTTGAAATCCATAAAACAATGGTTCTGGAGCTAATAATTATCTGTAGGGGTATTATCATATTATATTGATCTATCAGACGCAGGATAATATTCTATTGTGTATAAATATTAGTTCTGAAATAATAAAAAGATATTATTATTAAGGAATTGGGTGTAGAAATGATGGATGAAGAGTTCTGGCTTGGATGCTGACATGGCAGAGATATAATAGCAAGCATGAACGAATCCTAAATATGATGGTAATTGTATGATATTCAAAATAATATTCAATAATTAATGCCAGAAGGAGACAGAAGTGCACGTGCGCCTCTCCGCAATCGACGAGATATTTGAGTCAAAAGATGCCGCGCACGTGCCTCCTAGTCAAAGGTCAAAAGGCAGTGATTGCCTCGCACGAACCTATACTTATTCTATTCTTCCTTTTGTTTTAAATACTTGCTTAATCTTTTTTGTTTAATATTAGACTCCTAAGTCTAGGATAATTCTTTCATTAAAATACGCCCATGAATTCAAATTTTATTTTAATATCCATGAGTAACAAAATGTTAAATTTGCGGGAATTTTGTGAAAATAAAATAATCTTTCAATTTGGAGTTTGGACTTCATGTTGATTTTTTAAAGAGAAAAAAGTATTTTACGACTGATATGAAGAAACCTGCAATTAGTCATACTATGAAAAGTATATGCATGTACATACAAATCAGAGAATTGAAAGCAATAGATGAAAAATATATAAGCTTAACCTTCTATTTTCATATATGCAAATAGTAAAATCAAATTAACCGCATAATTTTTTTTGAAAATTAATTTTTATCAAAATTAACCGCATAATTGTAGTAACCCAAAATGTACATTAGCCTAGTAAAAAATAATTTGAAATTTGGCTGTAATGCGAGTCTTCATAACCAACTCTAAAATGAAATAACCAAAATTACTTTAAAGTTCGAAAAAAAGTCTCTTCCTGAGTCACTGAACCACTTTGAAGACAAATATTTTCTAAAAATCTCCAATTCAAAGAGATTCTTCGATAACATGGCAACATAATTCCCGAAAAAAATATATATAGCTTCAATATATAGAAATTTGAACATGAGATTATTATTTGAGAAAACATCCTGCATTATAAATTTGGTTTAACAAAAAATAATTTATTTTCCTTTATACTTCACGTCATCATTTGATTGAATATGGCGTTCATTAGTCATAAGAATATATTACTTTTATTATTTCTGAACTCAAACGTATCAGTTATCACTCGTTTAAAATATACTTGCATGATGCAACGTATCTTAGTATGTGGGATTTTGTTACACGTGTTCAACACAAGGAAAACCTTCATCCAATTTAATATAGAATGCATGCCTAGTATAACGCAGCATGTATTAAAAAAATTGCAATATAAGCGTTTTTCCTAATTTTATGTAACCTTCTTCGAGCTCCGTTAGCTAACGTTATTTCCTCGACTTCAAATATTATATTTTTGGCTAGAACTTGCTTTAGCCTACCTAAATGATTTAAACGGATTCAAATAGTTCATCTTCATCAATTTAAATTCATACTCATCTTGGATCCTAAATTCAAATTCATATCTAAATCAAAACTCGCTTAAATTATCTAGACGGTCTAACCGGGAACCTCCTCTATATTTTTTTCAATTGAATTAGGTATCTAAAGTCATACCCCCAATCTCGCAACCTTCTAAAAGAACAAAAATTTCACCGAGTCGTATTATTTATGGTCTCGTAGCCTATCATAGTATATAATTAGATTTATTTTTTCAAGTTGATGGAAAGTGGGAAACAAATTCTAAACTTTTTTTACTCGGGAGTCTTTATACATGAATATCCGTCATTTGGATATTCTCGCATACTAAATTTGATTAATTTACGTGGAAGATAACGATAAATTTGACTGATCAGTATTTAAAAGAAAGTCACTACTATTTGAAACACCGCATTGTATATATTAAAACAAGAATGTATTTTTTTTAAGACGAAAAACAAGAATATGATAAACGTCATGGTGAAGAAATGACTTGAAGTTTTCCTCGAGTGGTTTAAAAATAAATTGTATGACTAATATTTGAAGAAATAAATAGGGTGACTTCTTGGGCGGAAAACAGTAACATTTTTACCCTAAAAAAGTTAGTAAATGTTTACAAATGGAATTGTTTATACCAATTTCTGAGTTTCTGTGTCTCATTTCGGTATACCATATCAAATTGGCAAAAACTTGTTTTAGATTGTTTAAACAATTTAGGCGGATCTAGATAGTTCATTATCATCAACCCAAACTCATACCTGTTTTGGATCCTAAATCCAAATCCATATTTCCTTGGATTTCAAACTCAAACACACCTAAACAATTTAGACGGTCTAACCAGAAACCTCCTCTATCAAATTTGTTCTTTTAATAGTAGTTAATATAGAAAGGTGATTATGATACAGCTGATCATAATTCAATATTTATCGACAAATACAATTTGAATAAGAAATTTATAAATCATTATTTTAGATTATTCATTTTAAACAAATAATTAATTAAAAAGTACTAAAAAGTCGTAACCTCAATTGAGAGTTAACTAAAAGATAATTATAACCTCGAATGAGAATTTTTGGAATATTTCATAATCGTAAAGTTAGACTTTTCTTCTTGAGCTGAATGGTAAAATTAGACTTAATTGGTAACAACTTGAATCTGGAGGAGAGAAATGAAAAGAAAAACCAATAAACTTAATGTTGGTACATGTAAGTGTTATCAAGTATATGTCAAATTCTATGTTCTCAACATAATCTTCTAAAAATAATTTTTATGGTATTATAACATATATTGGAGATTAACTGAGTGTGTTGAAGAATAATTGTGGGCAATACGAAGAGATTCTCATGTGAAATAGTTACAAACTTTCGTACTTAAGGATGAATTGATAGTTTTCGAAATTGTTATGGGGGTGGGATAATAAAGAAATATGCAATTTCTTTAGTTAAAGAAAAATAGTAAAAATGCAAGGGGTTGTGGTCCGGTTCAGAGAACGTAAAACGGAAAAGGTGGAAGTTGGTCCGGATGGGGTCGGTATTCGGTTCCAAACCCGAGGGGCTTAGGATTCTCTCCAATTTCTCAAATCATTTAGGATTTACTATTTTATTTTATAATAAATGTTGTGTATATGTATGTGGAAGCATCAAATTTACAAGCAACTTCTCCTTAAAAAAAAGTCACAAGCAACTTACTTCAATTTAAAATAATTGTGGCTTTCACAACTTACTTACCGTTTTCCTCTAAACCACACTTACTAAGCATTGTTTTATCAGATGCTCCATTTCCATTTTCAATTCCATGTGTTAATGAGCTTCCTCCATTATATCATATTTACTGTTACACGCGTTATCAATCATTGATAATGATTTATATGGGGAGATTTTGTTATTAATTCATATAGTTTTCAAAATTTCAATCTTGTAATTGGCTATTATATTTATAAAGTGACATAGACTTCAATCTGAAGTTAATGCAGAACACCTTTAACAAAATTTTATAGATGAGACAAATTGAAAATCTGGACATCTAGGTCGAGTTCAACTCAATTTGAAGAAAAATACAGAATTTTAAATTTTTGAATATTTTAGAAAAATTAAAATATATAAACATAAAAATGGTCAGTTAATGGAGTTATGTGGCAATTAAGATGGAAGATGGAATTATGCAAAGCAGCTTAAACCTGCACTTTTATTTATTTATTTATTTATAATCAAAACCTGCACATTTATTTGAGCAACCCCTAATCACCGGTTCACTGTTTCGCCATCTTTCAACACTTGCACCCGATATTACGCCCTACCGCTATGCCTAAATCATCACAACCCTAATATACTCGCGCCTTTTTAAGGTTTTTCTTATATATTTTCTGCAAAACAGCATTTCAATAAAAATGTGAAGCTTCTTGTCTACAATAAAATGAAAACGGAATCGTTACATTAATCCAGCATTTATCAAATTATAATTTCACTCGTATATGTCTGTTCCTTTTTTCAACAAAAATTTTCGTATATAAATTCGGCCAACACATGACTAGCTCCAGCAGAAAATAAGTCATTATCATTTAAAAGAAATTCTCGACAGTTTATTTTATGTAGGCGATGACTCTCTCTCTCACGTCAAAGTTAAAACCTACCTAAACACAAGTAAGTGTGCTCATTTTGGTACATAAAACTTCCCATCATTTGGATACTCCTTTCTCCCACAAATGATGAACTTGGAAAAGAAATTGCCGATTAATCATTGAATTATCCAACCGGTCCAATAAACTCGTGTTGTTCAGGTTTTTCATTGAATTATTCTATATAAAAAATTGTTATGGTAAGGATTAAACTGCAAAGTGACAATATTATATCATAGTTGCATATATAGATACACTTTTAGTTATTGGTTAGGATCAAGTGCAATGCACATAAAACCTTGGTTATTTTAAAATGATTGAACTGTAAATAATATAATTTTTATGCATTTTAATTATTTATTTGTATAAAATACTATAATAATAACATGATATTTGTCGATCTAAATTAATAGAGAAAAAAATGACAGATTTATTTAATCAAACAATTAATGTTACTTGTATGCATTTATCATGAATGAAATTATATACAATGAAATATTTGATATTATTTTTAAATATTATTTAATGAAATTCAAGAAGTAGTGTACGAATTTGTTAAAAGTTAAAAGTACAACTTAGAAAGAATAAACAATTTACTTTGCGAATCTAAAATGTATAAAGTTAATCGTTTGTACCTCACACACACACACATATATATAGAATTATGATATTTTAATATTACAATAAAATAATAAGTATCATAATAGTTTAAATTAATATTTTATTTTTAATATATTTTAAAAAATAATATATATGTTGATATTATAATCGCCATAATCAACTATTTAAAGTTCAGGGTTTATTATTTAAATGTGGCATACTTGTTGGTGTAGAGGAGAATTTGGCGCAATTCGAAATTGGAGTAGAGACTCGTGAAATCAGATAATATTTATTAGTATTTTGATATCATATTATTATCATGTAAGAAGTAGAAAATAAAATGTATTTGGTAATATCCAAATTACATTATTGATAACTACAATTATATTATATTATGTATAGGTAATTATATTATTGTCTCCTAAATTAATTATTTAAAGAAGACAAAATAAAAAACAAATAATCTAAAAAAAATACAGACACTTTTATAATAGGTAAACATTATTAAAGCTTTAACATTTATTGAGTATGCAAGAATACCCACACACACTACGAAATTTGAACATAAGCTATTGTAATTGAGGAAACTGATACTTGATTTTATTTATATTTATGTAAAATCTTTCAGTTCATCTATGTTATCTTCATTTTTTTCAGATATCTTAATTATTATTTATAGAATATAAGTGTTTATTCTTGAAAATCATATAAATGAAGATATTGTTAAAAAAAAGGCAGAAATCCAATCCCCTGAATAAGAAATAGTGGAAAACTCGTAAAGTTGGCGCATAGACCGCCAGCCCGTATCTTTCGCGAGCTTTGCCGCAGTGCGCAGACACATTTTCCGGTGGTCAGACGCCACCCCTACAAACCAACAAATTAAAATAATTAAATACAAAATTACTGTTTGTCTTTCTTTCTTTAATTTCTTCTCATGATAATACCTTAATTAAATAAAGAAAAATGAGTTTAAATTAAAGGAAAGACTCATTGTTCCCCTCGCCGGATGGCAGATTGAACCGCCTTTCCCTCCCATTATATTCCTCCATCTGCCTGCTGCACCTCACTTAACTTGGTTTCATTACCTTGCTCCCGTTGTTCCTTTTTATTTATTTTCTACGTTTTAATATATATAAACTCCAAGTCTGTGTATCGCCAGTTAAGTTTTACTTGCTAGCTGTTGAATTGATTGAGTAATTTTTACTGCCTTTTTCTCTTTCAACCTTTGCATGTGCTCTCTCTGCTTCTTAAATTAACATACATGGTTATTCCTGATTCGCTACTTCCATTAATCCTACTCTTCCTTCAATTCAATGCTTGATTTCTCTTTATCATTTTTGTTCCAAGCCTACCTTTTATACTCCAGTTTCGTTGAAGGAATAAATCAGAATGGCGCCCCACAGCAACTGGCTTTCTTTCTCTCTGTCTTCCATGGAAATGCTCAACTCTTCTTCTTCTTCGCACCCCAACGCTTCCCAACATTACTACGCCTTCGCCGATAACTTCTACTCCAACGGTACAACTTTATTTGTAATTTTCGTTAAATCTTTGAAATTTGTTTTGCGGGATCAACATGTTCCAAGAGACTTTTGTCTTCAAATTTTTTATTACATCGATTTTTCTCTTCAAAATTGCTTTAATTCTGCCAGAATCAACTCTCGTTCAGTTATCTTTTGGCATTTTTCCATTCAATATTTCGCGACATTTGTATATCAAATTAGTCACTTCCTTTCCGTTGAAACTATTTATTATCTCTCAACTGAGTTTACTTGTATACAACCCGGATCACTCTTATTCTCGCAGGGTGGCCTAACCAGAAAGCTACAATGTATGCAGAAGCAGTCAATCATCCAGTGAAAGAACACAACGCCGCCATTTACTCCGGCTATGTGCAGCAGCCTCCGAAGCTGGAGGACTTCTTCTCCGGCGGCGGCGGCGACTCCACGGAGACTCAAGACTCCTCCCTAACTCACATCTACGACCACCAGCAGCAGCCCTACTTCAGCAACGGCGAGCAACAAGATCTCAAGACCATCATTGGATTCCAGGCCTTCTCCACCAACTCCGATGATTCGGCTTTTGCCGCTCAGACTCAGTCGCCGGTTGAGTCCACCGGCGAGTTGGTGGCCTACTCACACTGCCCCATTTCTGCAACTACTAATAATGGCCTTTCTCTCGATGTTAACATTAATAACAACAGCAACGGCGACAGCAAAACGATTGTCTCAGCTGATTCGGAGAGCTGCAAGAAAATCGCAGACACATTTGGTCAGAGAACTTCGATTTACAGAGGCGTTACTAGGTATGAGAAAAAAAAGATATCATTATTTTTAGTTCTTGAATTAACATTGAGGTAATCATAACATGCATGGGTAGAGAAGTGTTTGCTGATGTGGAGTGTGATGCAGACATAGATGGACAGGAAGATATGAAGCGCATCTATGGGATAACAGCTGTAGAAGAGAGGGCCAAGCAAGAAAAGGGCGTCAAGGTACAACTTGATTTCAAGTTCCTTTTCACGCTTTCTCACAGCGTCTTCTTTCTTGGAGGAATAATAATCAATTCACCCAGTACGAATTTAAAATTAATTTATTACAATCTTGCTCTTTCAATCAGGTTTTATGATAATTGATTGACTGGAGGAAAACATGTATGTACAAGTGTACCTCCAAGTTGTAAATCTGATTCCAAGTCTTTCACTGATTTGATGATACGGGCCGCCAATTTCCTTGGTTTTTCTACAGTACTATATGTATTGATATATTTTTCTTTTTCTGATTCTTGAAATGGTGTACCCATGGGAAAATGTTGTCCAAAAGTTAAATGAACTCTTTGTCCAAATATTCTTGCTGATAACACCTCCTGTACGTGAACATGCCCACATTACCTCACCTAGTCTGAGCACTAGTCTCTGAAATTCTGAAAATTTTATCAGATTTTGCTTTCGCTTTTGCTTTTTTTTTTCCCCTTTCTTTCATGGGACAATGACCTTCAATGAGGTTTGACCAATGCCCCCTACCCCCGATGAAATTTGAAAGAACAGCTGCTGCCCACCATTTTTTCTGGAAATTGCTCACTTTCTTGATTCTTTTTTAAAATGAGCATGATTCAAACTGTACTTTTTTCCTCAATCAGAAGCTCCCAGTTTTAACTTTGAAGTTATCTGCATTAATTCATCCTTTAATAATGCGGTGTGATGGTAGCATATTTTGCTATATTAGGAAATTGAGGGAATTAATGGAATGTGTGTGTTGATGTAGTTCATGATAGAGAACCTTGCTATATTAGGAAACTGGTGACGGGAGCCTGTCGGATTTTCAGGACTAAATGTTAACTAATGTAGTTTGTGACTTTTTTCCCAATTAGCTTGAATTTTGACTTTTGTGGAAATTTGAAATGAAATATTAGTTTAAGGATTGGTTAGATATGGTGTTGTAATTGAGCTGTGTCCTTATTTCAGTATCAATTT
>AYJT01095747.1:0-11981 GCA_001278415.1 Ocimum tenuiflorum | reverse complement strand
AAAAAGAGGAGCTTCCCATATAATAATGTAGTTACAAAGTTTGCCAGTACTACCTATTCTACGATCATAATCTGAAAAAAAATTCGAACCTGGCTGCGTCATCTTCCAGTGTCAATTCGCCAACAACCGCTCCCAAATCCAACACATTATTTGAATCGTCATTTGCCTCAACCTGTGCACATATTATGACGCATGCACATGCAAAATATTTAGAGATAATAATAACACGGAGTTCTGGATTCACGCGCGAATGTATATGCAATTGTACGTATTTGATTGCTAAATGATATAGAATCGGCTATAGAAACATCGCTTACTGATTGATTTGAAACCACCTCAGTCATGGCGGCGAAACCCGTTGCTTACATGAATGACTTGCAATACTGGATCAAGATACAAGCAAGAGCCAGATGGATTTAGATGGAAAGGGAGATCTCGAAATTCGGATCGGATCATCACATTTTGGTTTAGGTAATCTCAGATGGGTAGCATCAAATTAAAATTCTTGATAACTGCGAATTGAGAGGTTTATATTTTACGTTAAAGAGTAAATTTTCTGTGTATATTTTGATCAATATGAGAATGCATGATTTGCTAGGGTAAGAAAGAGAGAAATATTATCTAAAATCTCACCCATGCTTCATCTAATACACTAATTTGGTTGATATATGTAATTCTGAAAACAATGAAAAACATTATATTCAAAACAATTATTTTGATAAAATTATATATTAAGATTTCCGAAAAAGGAGCGAGATTATTTATTTCATGGGACGTAGTTAATATTTAATTTTGTATTGCATTAACAGAAGATACATTTATCATCAAGCCATTTGAAATAGCAAGTTGGAATGTGATCAAACTCAACCGACTAGAGTATTTTTTTTTTTTATCATCTAAGTCCATCATCATCTTTAAGAACATGTTTATCAACAATCACACCAACCACTTTAATATTTAATTAATTTTTCTTTCTTCGACATCATCAATAATCATTCCAACCCAACCATACCAATTTTGCAAGATTTATCAATGACTATCCAACCATCCAACTGATTCTTTTTTATTTTTTTATTTAATTATTATATAATTCTTTTATTTAACTTTATATAAATAATAGTGAAGAGATTAAATAAAATAAAATCACATTTCAACGGTGAGAATCAAATTGACACGGGTTGTGCGCTTGACAAACGGTTGAGATTGATTACTTTTTATCTCAATTTAAAAATAAAAAATAAATATGACAATATTAGTCTCTATTTGTAGAGAATAAAAAATTATTAATTTTGATATGTTTATTTATGTTTTTATATATATATATATAAGATATATCATAAAATAAAAAAAATACAAATTTAAATAAAATAAAGAACCCACTAGATTTGTGGTGGATTGCCCTCCAACCGCGGTTGGCCTCCTCCCCCATTTCCAATCTTTTTTTTGCATTTTTTATATTATTAATTTTGCTCATAGTGGTCGCCGCTATTTGTAGTTTAAAAGCTTTCACTAAGTGACAATTAAAAGCTCACGAGTTTAATTAAATGAGCTTTATATATCAAATTTATGCTTACAAATAATATATCTTTTTCGAAAAAAATATCATATGCACTAAAATTCATTCTTTTCATGATTAACAAAGTTAATCAACAGAGACTACCAAGTACCAACAAACATATGCAAATATAAATTTTACAAAGTTAATCATTCTATATTTCATATTATTCCTAACTATTCCAAAGTTAATCGACCCGAGAGAATAAAAACACGAGAATGAATTCTGTACCATAAAACAAAATGAATAACCCAGTCATTTTTACATGTACATACTACGTAGTTGTGGAACATAGTCACACCAAGTATGCATGAAAGATAAGGGAAATAATAATAAAACACCCTTCACTCTAAAAAAAATAATAAAATAAAATACAACACCCTTAAAATTTGACAACTTAACATCCCCAACTTGTACAAATTTTACACCAAAACACAAGACATGGCAAGCGTACCTTGCACATCATGATAAAAATATAATAATTAAATAAACCTCGGAAACCTACAATCTTTGAAGTTCTATTAATGTCTCCTCACAGTTGAAAAGTGGTGAGGGAGGGAATTTTTTTTTTCTTTTTGAATGTTGGCAAAACAACTATTGATGGTCGTCCGAGCAAATTGTAATGAAAATATACAATTCGCAAGGACAATGGATAATAACACGAAAAATCAAAGTGTATGCACAAATATTTGCATATTGCTTCACTTGCAGATAGTTGTTTGCGGCCATCATCAATCAGATCGTTGATGTAAAAAAACGAATCCCGAGTTTTCCCGGATCAAAGGGGGAGGCTCAACATCAGCCACTTCTACTGTTGGCATAGATTTGGACAGGTCGTCGACAGAGAAAGGAATGCTGCAAGTGGTGTTTATGAAACAAAAATTTGAGCACTGTTTTAAGTCAAAGGTGAAGGGGAGAGAATTCGATAACTTTGATAAGTATCATGTGCTGCTCTATTTTTAAGCATAGTGTTATTGATTGTTCAGAAAATTGGATTAACAAAGGATGTATCTAAAAACTATAGATACGTGATTTCTTGATATTCCAAGAACTCCATGAAATATAATATGTTTCTAGATGCACTTTTGACAATGAAAATTCCAAGGAACGGAGTAATTACCTTGAGTCGTCGTCTAACAAGAACGAACTGCTCACAGCATTGTTCGAGTCCTCTGTCATCATAATTCTCATCCTTGAGATTACCTGCATATGAAAGCCAAAAAATATAAAAAAACATGCAGAATGTTAGATTACCTGCTGCATATGCCAGCATTGTTAGAGAACTAACTTACATCTGGAGCAACACTATGGGTGCCATATTTGTCGTCCCAATACATTGTACTGATCCTGTATATTTGTTGTATGCTTAACACCTGTAAAAAATGGTAAAATACCAAAATGTCATTGCTATGCATGAGTAGTTACATATATGTTAACGAAAAATTCTCGGTTAAAGAATATTTTGTTTAAATTAGTAATGGATGGTTATATTTTGTTTCATGCATAAATGAAAATCTGATTAGTTGTACAAAATATATCTTCAATGATGTAAAGGACTGGTAGTATAGAGTACTAAAACAACCAACCAATTTCTGCCGATTTCAGGAGATGTCATAAAAGCCAGAACTAACCCTACTAAGATTTTCATGCTGTTGTAATGACGTAAATCCATGTTAATTGATTTGCATGATTAGTTATTTTTTTTATCATATCTAAACATTTTTTTTTGGAGCTGGGGGCGGGGAGTGGAGATCTATCCCTAGACCTCTCTCACTGGAGTCTTATGTCCACCACTAAGTCGTCCCCAAAGGAACGTCCGCAACCTGTTTATGTATTTCAATGAGTAGTTTCTTTTCAAGCATATGCATTCATGCAAATTGATTCAAGTTATGATTTATATAAATGGTAACAGCTACAGCATGCAATTTGAGTACATATTTTAAAGTCAGTCATGCATGTCATTTAATTATTTAATCATTAACTATATACTTCAATATTTAAATATTTAATATTTAAAGTCAGTCGTGCATCTCAATGGAGTCTTTATGTTCACCAGTAAGTCGTCCCCAAAGGAATGTCCACAACCTGTTTATGTATTTTAATGAGTAATTTCTTTTCAAGCATATGCATTCGTGCAAATTTTTTCAAGTCATGATTTATATAAATGGTAACAGCATGCAATTTGAGTACATATTTTAAAGTCAGCCATGCATGTCATTTAAATATTTAATAATTAACTATATACTTGATATATCCTGGGAGGCATGCAAGACAACTAAATAAAGACTTTCCAAGTCAATGTAGGGTTAGGCGGGTGTGATGTTGTCATTTCTCGTTTATACTATTATGTGATACTCAAAAATTTTAAGACATAACTGTATAATTTCAAGAGTTTTCAAGTCAGGGTTAAGGTGGGTGCCATGTAGTGGGTTCAAATTCATCCTAGTATAGGTTTTACTTAAATATCACATGTATTGGCCTAATAATTAGCGTACGGGCTCTCCACAACAAATTTAGCATAAAAGCTATATATGGCAACTAGGGACTATGAGATTATATATTATGTATTCAATTTTTGAATCATATATCATTGTGGATAAATGTAACCCATAGAATCATTTGCATTCACATCAAATTATTAACTATTTTTAGGCAATGGGCCAACAGTTGGGGCGATGTACAGAGATGTGCTACGATGATGGTCAAAAGGATGGTCTATTGTCTATGATGAAAAGTCTATGTTTGAATAAACATCAAAACTATCTTTTATCTTTCCTTATCCAACTATATTTAAATGACTTGAGTTTATTTATTTATTTTTTGAAAATAAAATGCAAGCAGGTGGCGTGCCTTTATTTAAGAAAAGAATAACTGGCGTTATAAGTTATCACTCACCGGGCAAAGCTCATTTGAAATTTCCTCTAAAGACTTCTTGGGCTTTTGATGTATAACCTGAAAATAAGGATAAACAATGAATAATTAAGGCCAAATACCGTATGAAACTTGATCGGTAAAGTGATGATGAAAGAAAATTGAACTTACCAAAAATCCAACAGCCTGTCTGATATGCTTCAATTCCTCCCAAGCTGACCCGACATACTGTACAAAAGCAGATATGAGTGAGTTTAACAATGTGGGTAAATAACAGAAAATTACAAAATAAAACCTTACTTCTTCAGTTGCATGACAACACCATTGTTCCAATTCAGCCAACCCAGATTTCACGTACTCTCCATTACTGAATGAGCAACACTCGCGTCGTAAAAGAAGACTGGAACATT
Source organism: Ocimum tenuiflorum (assembly GCA_001278415.1). Taxonomy (NCBI): domain Eukaryota; kingdom Viridiplantae; phylum Streptophyta; class Magnoliopsida; order Lamiales; family Lamiaceae; genus Ocimum; species Ocimum tenuiflorum. The sequence goes on along the minus strand of AYJT01095747.1, from coordinate 7,145 downwards.
TGTATGAAAAGTATCGAAGGAGCCAAGAAGTTAGCAAATATTTCCCAGGATATATAGCATAAGTCGGAGAAAAAAGTACCCCAAATAGATGGATTTACCTATTGAATAATTGAACATTGATAAACGAGAATGTTTGGGCAAAAACCTTTTGTACAAGGAACGCAGGAACCTATATGATATCACTATAACATTAAGTAATAGTAAATGTGTAAAATATACTGAGAAGAAGCAAAGCAAAGCGAGGTTTTGTCTTTAAGCTAGATTTGAAATCTTACAAAGTTTGCATTCATTGTCTTCAAGTACTTATCTAGGCACTTTACGATGCTCTGCCAGTGAGCAATAAGTGCTTGTTGAGCAACAGCATTAGCTTGGGAACGTCCTTTTACCAAACTTGAACGTGATGTTCGAGGTGCCTGCATGGGAATTTTTCCAGCAAAATAAGAATAACTGATGATGCTATCTAACCTATCTTCATATCGAATCATTACCACCACACAATTGAAGGTATAAATACACAAGAAGGTAATATTGAAATACTCGAGGAGCCAAAAGCTGTTCACACTAAAAGCTGGTTCCTTTTTATAATTAAACTAAAAATTCACATTCTCATCATGATAAGATAACTAACCGGGTAGGCAGTACACAAACAGAAGGGAACATACAATGCAGAAGACAAAGGGGTGTAAATCCAGTACTCAGAAACCTAATTATGCATATCCAGTGAACCTTCTCAAACTACAATTCTAGAGTTACCTGGATGCAAAGACCAATCAAAGGGGAAACCTCTTTCTTTAGATTGTCCCTGATCATTCCATATATCTTCTCGAGGTAAGCAGTAAGCTGCTGCTTGAACAACAAAGCAGGATATTTCGCCTCAACTTGCCGCAAGTCGTCAAGTCTACCAAGCACTCGGCTATTGAGAAATGAAAGTCCGGCACTCTGAGGGGATGACCTCAGTCCCTTCATAAGTGAAGGAGATCATACAGGCAAACAAATTAGAATATTTAAGTAGCATGGACATGATAATGCTAGTAAAGCTAAAGGATAAGTGTATACTTGAGACATCCTCCCTAAAAGAGAAGATGATGCCCTTCGCCTTTGAGGGGTCAAGCTAGCCGCTCCACTTGCTTTAAGTGTATGTTGTAGCAGCATCAACAACGTAGATGTATTACATAACCAATAGGCTAGGACATCGTTGTTATCAGCAACCTTCAAAGAATATTTTAATTAGCATTTCTATGCTGCATACTTATTGGTAAAAGAACCAATCAAGCAGACTGGCAGTACGATGTATCTCAGAATAAAAATGAACCGAAGAAAGTGGCATCAAACAAGGGACAGGTTGGTATTTAATTACCTCAACTGATGAAGCAATGGCTTGAATTATACGGTCAAACACACTCGTCCTTTCCACCTCAAATGACCTCCAGTGAAGGAGGCATTTGTAAATGACACATGCAGCAACTGGTTTGCCACCAGAAAACCCCAAATCTTGAGTGACACACTTTATCAGGAGGTCCTGGTTCTCCTATGTAAACCAAGATAATTAAGGGGACAGGTACATAAACAGATAATGCACATCATATATACATCTTTTTTCCATTCAACTTGGAACAACCGGGAAATTAGATAGCGCAGCATCCTCAATGAATGTGACTGTATAAATGCATCCAAGTGGCCACTTACTTGCTGCTTCTCATTAAGAGACTTCTGGGGTTTTTCTTCAGATTCAGGCTCTGCGGAATTTGGCACAAAAAGGGCTGTTTCCTGTTACAAGAAACAGAACAAAGCACTGAGGATTTCCGAAAAGAAAATGCACTTCAAATAGCCCTTTTTACATTTACATAATACAATGAAGATGTATTCCTACATGTGTGGACTTTGTTTCTCCGTTGCGACCATTTCCATTCTCCGGCATTCTCTGTAACATCATCACGGAAAATAAGAACATCTCTACCAGACACTAGTATGGTGAAAAGAAATTGAATATAAGTACCTGAAACACAGTCGTCCTTGGCCGGGCAGATATAGCTTTCCCAGTTGGTGACATGGTTAAAGCTTGTTGACGAAGTACTTGATTCTCTGAATCGGAGTTTGATAGCTTCTCCTCAAGCCTGCATCATAAAGGAAACATTGGTGAATAAGCAAATAATGCATGCCAAACACATCGTAGTGGCCATGTTTAATATAGGAGCCCCTCAGTATTCCAATTTATCCTCAGCATATATTTTGTGTATCAAGGAGGCAAAATTTTCAGGTACTAACTCTCACCATGGAATGCGATGTAGAATTCTCCACTTATATAAAAAATTCAAGTTATTTCCTATAACAAGTAGAGAAATCTAAATGCGTATCCATGGTGGATGTAAAAAATCAACCGATTTCCTTTAACAAGTAGAGAAATCTACAATGCGTATCCATGGTGGATGTGGGCTGTGGTAGCATTTCCCGTCATTGACAAACAAAAGTTATGTACTGATGTCTGTAAGGGCCACAAAGCCTGGACCTGAAATTTTATTTTCTTTTTCCATTTAGATGGAGTGGAACCCCAAAATTTTAAACTTGAAAATAAATAAATAACCCGCCCAAAACAAGATCGATTCAAATCAACTGTTGATATGAAATACTATAATATAATATAGTTTGAGTTACAATTTATAAATGTTTCAAACGTTAAGCATCATCCAATGACCCAAACAATGAAATATCTTCCAGCATTGTCCATCAGTAAGGAGCTCACATCCAAATTCATATAAGCAACCAATTAAAACAAATAAGAAATAATAAACAATCCAACTACTCAAAGAAAATATGTTATAAATATGGCACATTTCTTTTTCTTCCTTGTTAATTTTGAATTCAAAAAATGTCGAATGATCTGTATATGAGCGTGTGGGTCGAGTACAAATGATCAACACTTAACAGGGGAGACATGGAAGAAGGATCAAGTGATAAATATAGTTATATACCAAAACAAAGCCCCCAGGCCCGACCCACTTTCAAATTATATCCGAACAGTCAAAGAAAAAAAACTACAAGAAACATAAGCCAACAGGTGGGTGCCCCAACACAGGAGATAAATAAATCGGGATTAGAGTCATTAGACACAAGAATAAAGCAATTCTTATGGGTGCATCTTTAAAATTAATGCTTATAAATAAAAAGCACCACAACTTATTTTAATCAAATTACCTCTGTATGGAATCTCTAAGTTGATCCACTTTACCCTCTGCTTCCTCAACCTTTTTCGCCAAATCTATATTTTTAGTCTCAGATTCTGCGTGGGCCTTCTTGGCCTCTTCTGCAGCAACTTTTTCTGATCTCAGTGAAGCCTGTATAGATAATAAAGCCAGTTATAAGAACAAAGCCACATGTCCATTTTATGCTTTTTTAAAAATAAATAGCATCATAAAGATCGACAAAGTCATGACATCAACTCAATACCATTCAGAAATTGTAGGAGATATGTTTAAAATTAGAAGCACAAACATCCACTTTATGTGAAGTCATCGTCCAATTGGTTGACAGTCATACCACTAAAGAATATAGTGCATCAATGAGAAGGTTAGAAGTAACCTAACTAAAAGAAAAGTCCGGAAAATATGCAAATAACAAGAGATGATGCCTTGGCCAACCAATTCCAATTTTACTAAGCCTCGCTACATTTACTTCGCCCATGTTGGTATTCAGCATATAAATGTCCTTGTCACATAGCATTTTTACCTTCAGAATATCTATCTCAGCTGTTAAAGCATCAATCGTAGCTGTATCTTGAACCATCACTGGGGTTTCTTTAATGACTGGAGGAGCTTCTTCAATTGCTTTCCTTGCAGCTTCTCGCTCTTTTAATGCTCTGGCATTTGCTTCTGCTACCTGTATTTGCATCGAGTGCAGAGCCTCTTGCAATTTTGCGATTTCTTGTGCTTTTGTTTCCTCCAACTCTGCCTGCATTTATCAAGAAACGAGGACACAAAGGTGGTTATGTTTGTACATTTATACGATGCATCATTCGAAAATACCCAAATGAATACCCTAAGTCGCTTCTCAAACTGCAAGCGCCATGTAAGCTCCTCAACTTTCTTTTCTAGCTTGTCTTTGGCTTCTTTCAGGGCTCCTGTTTCTCTTGATGCCTGAGCAAAGGTGAAAATTCATCTAAAGTGCAAAGAAAAAACCTATTTCAAGAAGTAATTCTCATCAAGAATAGAGCAGAACCATTCTGAGCTTTCTAAGCTCTTTGCGAGCTACTCGTTGCCGCCAACCACATTGAGTAACAACTGCAGCCTTCTGGAGACTCCTGTAATAAGAATATTCTCTATGACAACGCAAGTGAGCCTGCACAAATTACAACAACATAACGCCAAAAAGGTCACAAAGGCCAATTGCCTCAATAATCCACATTCATGAATATTTTGTTGGGTTTATCAGAAAGAGTCAACAAGACCTGAATCTTGATTGCAGCCTTAGTCTGATTCCGAAATCTAAATTCATTGCGAGCAGTCATTGCTCTCATGCCAGCCTGCACTGCGATAGCAGAATCCTGTAAACTTTGGTAGGATTTCCGAGCAACGTGGCGCCTGAAGTTCTTTTGAATCTTCAGAGAGGCAGCTTCCTGCCGCAATTCTTCATATAGTTTGCAAGCAGATATAGCTAAAAATTACAAGAAAAAAGATGGTTATTTCCACAATCTCTAAGGAATCCAATAAAGCAGTTGAACGAGATCAAACTGCTATCTGCATAACAATACAAATATTAACATGGACCAAATTTAACAAAAAGCATTGAGCTGTATAGCCATAAAGAATCTATAGAGATACTGAATCTATCATTAACTCATAGATAGTCTTCTTACTCTGTAACAAAGAATTTACACATTCGCTGTTATTTCATGATTATGAGAATAACTACAAACCAAGTAGTACGAGTTACCTCTCCAACATGACTGTAATACGATGGCAGCCTGGCGCAGTAAGACGAATTCTTTCCGATCAATATAAGTACGGATTTGCCTTTGAATAGTTCTGGCTGCTTTTCCAAGAACTTCTGCTCTCCTTGCATCTAGTTCTGCCATCTGGCCAGCTCGTAGAAACACTTTTGTCTTACCTAACTGCAATCAGCCATACAGAAGAGATGATGCATTATTGATTGAGCACGCAACTGCGAACCAAGAAAAAGGAGAAGGGTCCCGCCCAGAAACTTCCAAATCAAACAGTTATGCAGTAAAATTTAGTAAAAGTAGCGTATAATAAAATTCACCTGATATCCCTTCAATCCCATTTTATCTAATAACATTCGGCATGCAACCTTGTCATCAAAGCTGTTGAAACATAAAAGAATAAATATAAAATAACAAACATAAAAGAATAAAGATAAACGAGAAAAAAACATAAGCAGTTGAAAGAGACTTACTTCCCTTCCAAAGCTTCAGGGCAGAGAACACCAAATCGGAGAAGAAACTCATCGAATGTACGTCTGGTGGGGTATCCAGCACAGCTGATTCTGATAGCTTCAAGAACACCCTATATGATGATGAAACTTCAGAACATATTTTCACCAAAGATAGATCGACAGAACATCCAAAGTTCTATAAAATTTACATACTTAAGTGCTGGGGTCCAAAATACTTACACCACACCGCAGTTGCTGAATTACATTAATATTCTCAAATATTGAAGGCTTCAATGCATGATTTGGTTTTACACATCTGATGTAGTGAGGTTCAGTCGAATTTAAGGTTTCCATTAAAGATTGCAGTTGCAGCTGCAAGAAAAAAACATATAGTCCTTAATTATCATGTCATCCAGCAATTCGAGACAAACATAATATAAATAGCATTGCCTAAGAGCAAAGAAATAGAAAGAGCCAAGATTCATAAACCAAAATGTTAAAACTGATAAGATCTAATTAAGTCAACTAGTTTCCTATTCTACCTCATTATTATCATCTCAGAAGCACAAAGAAAAGCATCGATTAAATCAACATACAGAATCAAAAGTTGATTATGATAATTTCTCTTGAATTTGGACTCCATGGGTCTAAAGTTCTATCATGTAAGACAATAGGCACAAGAAGTCCTGGCCATATGGTATCCGGGCCACATGCAAGGTTTAAACGTGTTGATAGTTGAAGTAAGGGAACCTTGTTTATGCACGTATATTCTCATAAAACTACAAAGAAACTCCTAACATAATAATTGCTGAGCTCAACTGAGAGAGAAAAACCACATAAGATGAGTAACTAACCACTCAAAATCACCAATAACAGTCATGAACTACATGCATAACCACTTATTGTGAATGTACTGATAGAAGTGCAGTATGTCATTAAGACCCCAAAAAAACAAGGGCCTTTGAAAGCCTAATGACTTCACTTTAAAGAATTCTGGCAACAGATAAAAATCATAAAGCTTCAGGAGAACTATTCAACTCCGCAAAATAACTTATTAACGATTGTGACCTATATGCATAACTGGTAATTGTGAGCGTATTGATATAAGTGTAGTAAGTAACTAAGACCAAAATAAAACACTCACAAGGATATGACTTAAAAATCAAATTCTGGCAACAAAATAAAAATCATCAAGTTTAAAGAGAACTATTTAACAAAGAAACATTTCATTTTTGCCATATCTGCCAATCGTGTAAAAAGGTCTTCAACATTAATAGAGCAGATGAACAATTAGTACTAAAAAAATCGGAAGTATAGAGATTATGAAGCACCTTAAAGCGCGATCCAATGGAAGAAAATTTGGAAGATTTAGATGATTCTTCGGGAAGGGGAGGAAATAAACCGGCAACAAAAGAGCACTTCGAAGCCATTAATAAATCTTGATGTTCTGCAACAACATAATCTTTATTCTTATCCAAGAACAGATCGGCCATATAAGTTACCTGCAATAAGAAATAGCGGATTTTTACGTATTTATTGTTGATTGCTTTCTTCCCCTAGTATTTTTTCTTGGAAAGGACAAATATTTAAATAAATTTACTTCCAATTACCTCTCCAGCATAGTGAGATATTGTGAAATTGGTGCGTGAAAGCTTGGGCTTGATAAAACGCTTGTTTTTTGCAAACGTCTGATACAACTTCTGAGCAAATGTTTCATGGGTGGACTTAGGAAACATACTGCCGCAAAGGTAATTGTTAAC
>AYJT01095722.1:0-11379 GCA_001278415.1 Ocimum tenuiflorum | reverse complement strand
ACGTGCCGCTGCCGCGCGTGCGGATGAAGGATCTCCCAGGCATGCCGGCGACGGTAGGCGGTTTGGTGTTGCGCGTGTGCCAGTTTCTGTTCGCGGTGGTGGCACTCTCAGTCATGGCAACCACCAGTGATTTCCCGTCGGTAACGGCCTTCTGGTAAACCAATCATCCTTTAAATTATCAAAGTTAAATAACAGTATTAAGTTTTTTATTGAATTGGAGTCACTATTGTTTAAGGTTTTTGATACAATTTTATTTAATTAGTATTTTTCTCATCTTCTTGGTGTATGTGTGGAGTTTTTGGTACAATTTTATACAATCTGGTTAGAGTTGTCAATCCAGCTTGTATTTACTGTATATACAAGAAGCAAAGAATTTGTGAATACCAGACCGTAGATGATTGTGATTTATGATGTATACTAAGTTTGTTTAGTTATTTCTTTTGTGTTTCAAAATTACGATAACTGGAGAGACTGAAATGGTTTAAGTTAAATTATGGTGACGGCGTTTTAGAATCAACACTGCTGCGTATTATTTTTTGGATTTGTGGACATGATGTTTCCTGCAAAATGATTTTGTGGACAAAATCATTTGTAGTATTATGCGATTCATTTACCATATAAACTCATTTTTGTTGGGTGTGAGAAGCTTTTGGTTGGATAAGGGGAAGTTTTGTTTTACCACAAAGATGATCAAAATTGCATGTGCTTTCATGGCATCCAATCTGTTTCGAACATGCATGATAAAACTAGACATGCATATAATGGAGGACAAGGTGTTCGTGATTTCAAATTCTTACAGCTAAGTAATACTTTAATACTTCAGGAAACACTTTAAAAAAAGGCCATATTAATATATTTCGTAGGTGGTAGTTCTCCGAGAAACATGCCAGTGTGCCCCCTGACTTGGTGTGTAAATATCAACAGGGCAGTCAAAAATTCTTACCTTGTTTATATACATCTATGAAATAAGTAGAACATTACAGTACTTAAATCACTCCTTTCAGCAATTTCAGCAAGGTATGGAAACACTTGATGCTAACATACCTACTGGTTTGTTGAACTGATTCTGAATTTTACGTTTTGTTTGTAGCAAACCCTTGGTTTAGACATAGTTTTAAAAGGCATTCTCCAACTTAAGGGCATGTAGCGCAAGACTAAATAAGGGATTTTTCTCAGAACATGATCAAGATGCAAAAAAGAAGGCACACCGGACTGAAACTTATTTATTCATATACAATATATTCGTGCTGCGAAGTGCACTGAAAAATGAGGACAGTGATTCAAAGAAAATGATGGAGAGGAAACATAAACAGACCTTAGAGTTTTATTTAGAAGATGAAGACCTTATTGTTATTGAGCATTCATCTGAAAGATATTTCAAGAATTATAGTTTTTCTATTCAGGATGAGTAAGTCTGCGGTAATGATTCTTAGTCTCTTGAACTTGTATATGTTTTGATGTTAGTAAGGATTAAAGTGTACTATGTATGAGTTTAATTTATCATTCGTTGAGAAAATTTTATCGTAGTTTTAGAAAACATTGACATCTAGAAAATTGCTTTGTATGCGTGTGTTATGAGTCTTACCAGCTTAATCTAATGAAATATGAGACTATTTAATTTCTTACTTCTGTGCACCTCACTTAAAAAAAAGAAACACCTTTGGTTACCAGCATAGACTGAAAAGATGTCTGATAGAAAATGTTTTTGGTACATTGGTACTTGACTTTGCACAGAATTAACTTGGTCTTTCCTTTCTTTTCTCTACTAGCTACCTTGTTGCTGCTGCTGGTTTGCAGAGCATATGGAGCCTTATTTTGGCGATTGTCGATGTTTATGCACTTCTTGTGGGACGCCGTTTGCAGAATCCTGGAGTTGTTAGGTTATTTGCTGTCGGTGATGGGGTAAGTCCGTCTCCAAAGTTAAGAGCACATATGTTATCTGATCTTGCTGTTGGTAACTAGTTATATAACAAGCACCTTTGTTTAATTTTTTACCTTTTGTTTAATCTTGTTCGCACAATATGTCTGCCCCTTTTCATCTTTTTAATTGATACCCGTGGTAAGAAAATTGGTGGCCAGGGGCCTAAACTATTTGCTGGGTTTAAAAGCATGTTCATACTTCACTACGCATTAGAGACCCATATGTAGTTAGCCCTGAAGCTAGTATATTGCAAGTAAGCTATGCATATTTTAAAACCGTTGCATGGTCAATATGGTATCAAGCATTACACTGGTCTTGGTGTGAACAGTAATCTGTAGTCATACTCTGCTGCATGAAATTTATCTTTCTCTGTTCGCAACCCAGTAGCATTATTCACTAACTTTGCTCGTTCTTAACCCCTACGTTAGTCGGAAGCATTGTGCCATTATGCAGATATGTTACTATTGAACTTCTCTCTATGTTCTTAACTTTCCTTTCTTAAAATGTTTGCTAGAGTCCGATAGAAATTCTTCTACTCAATGTCAGTTGATATCATAATCCCCCATACTTTGGAGCTGACATTATCTTCATGTTAAAACAAAACTCTCAAAGGGTGCTTTGATTTAGGTATCCCGATGTTGAAACCAAACTCAAAAGTGTGCATCCGATTGTTAATTACTATTAAAATGGGATCTATCAAAATGAAAAAACGATGGGTCAGCAACCTGTTATTAATATTTATATTATTATTTATTTACTTTTTGATATAGATCATTGTCGCATTGCTTGTTCTTTGTATAATTATTGGGTGACTTTTATTTATTTTCATCTACATTGAGATAATTATCATCTGCAATGGTTTTGATCACATTGGTTCTCACTCACACTGCTCCAATTCTGAATGCCGTGGTTTATGAACAAGAATCATCTCCATCGTCTTCATGAAATTTGACTGTCGGCTATTGCAGGTTACTAGTAACCTAACTTTTGCTGCAGCCTGTGCATCAGCAGGCATTACTGTTCTAATCGGGAACGACCTTGGCGCCTGTGGCAGAAACCATTGCACAGAATTTGAAACTGCTACAGCTATGGCATTTCTCAGCTGGTTTGCCGCTCTACCTTCTTTCTTGTTAAATTTTTGGTCATTGGCATCAAGATGAAAAGAATTTGTATATCTATGGTGATGGATTTAAATTTTGTGCCGAAGGACTACATCTCTGTAGTTGTAATTCTCATTCTCCTTTTCCCCCTATTCTATGTAATCCTTTGCGCTTGTGTGATTAGTATTGTGTACAACTCCATAAATCATGTATATAGTGCAAGTTCAATGTTATTTTCTGTCTGAACATTGTTTTGGACCTTAATGAAAATAATGGAGTAAATGGCAGAATTATCCCATTTGAACACACAGTATTTTCTTTTTCAACCTTGGGACTAAATGTAAATCACCTGTGATTAAAAGAAGAGGAGGTCTTCCGTTAGGCCGCCTAAATCATTTAGACGGGTTTAGATTTAGAATTCAGGAAGGGCATGAGTTTGGGTTTAAGATGCAAGAGCCGATATGAGTTTAGGTTGGTGAAAATAAAATATTTAGTTTTAGACAGTCTAATACCAATTTTTGACTTAAAAGAAGGTATTATGTGTGTCAAATGGTTGTGGGATTAGTTTTTGTTATTTATTCGAAAATAATGTCGTTACTAATGGGTTGGGTTAATTTATTTTCCGACTTATTATGCAGTAAATAATACGAGAGTTTGTAAACTATAATAGTGGCTAACGTCTTCATTTAGTTTTGGAAAACATGGTATTGAAATTTGATAAAAATATTTAATAAAAATGAAATAATATAACAGAAATATTTAGAGCAAAAGGATTTAAACTGTAACAACAGACAAATGAATGAGATTTTCATTCATTTAGCTTTGTTACAGCTTCACCGCATCAAACTATCCGTGAACAAGAATATCCCATCAAAAGAACAAGATGATTACATTAGAAGAATGTACACGGGAGGATCAAACTTTAGCCTTCTGTAAAATTAAAGATTAGCAACAAAAAAAAAAACTAAAAACAACAAAGACAACAAAACTTTTTTGATTCCTCCTCCTCCATTCATGGAGTTGATATACAGATCTAGACGAAGGACCAGTTCACGAAGGAGAAGGCGAGGCAGTGAACGGTGTTCTCCTCCGCTGCAAACACTTTCCAGACGACGGCTTGTTCGTATGAGACATGTCGGCCCATCGTCGACATGCAAACGCCACCAGGCAAGAAAGCAGATCCCTGATCAATGTACACCATTTCAATCACATTATGCTAATTTCTGTTGATTTGTATCCTAAAAAACTAAAAAAACCCAAAAAAGTTGCGAGAAATTGTTTGTGGCATTTTTTATTTAAGGAAAGAGAAAAAAGTAGAGATCATTTTGAATTTATTTTGGAAAAAGAAAAAAGGAGTATAAATTGCATCAGATAAACCAACCGAAAAAGATGATCACCTGCTGCATGATCTTAGCAAATTCAGAGAACAATGCTTTGCGACCGGAATCATCGAAAATTTTATCCAACGTGATGTCTTGCAGAGAAACTAGAGTAGTCTCCAGCATGTCGAGCCCCGCTTGATTCGCGAATATAAAAACTGGTAGAGCCTGCTTCATGTAAGATGTTAATGACGAATATATCGATGGGTAGACAACATGGGTTATTCGGAACGACGTGTATACCTTCAAGGAACAGCATAGGATGGCATCCTGGTGATGCCAAAGTGTTTTCAATATTGCGTCACCACCGCTCATAGAGTCGGGTCTTAGCAACTCGGTTCCAACGTGGTAGCTGCAAACGATACAGAAGATGTCTCAAAATGCAAAATGCAAAATGAACAAAATGTGGTTGATAGGGGTGTCCATGAGCCAAGCCGGACCAAGCTCGAGCTCAAAATCGACTCGAAAACTTAAAGCTTGAGGGCCAATTTTTCAAGTTCAAGCTCAACTCACTGTGAAACTCATCATGCTCGAGCTTGATTATCGATTTTTATTTTTAAGAAAATTTTGAATGATTTACATAATACAGGTAAAGATGCAAATTATATTAAGCTAGATAAGGATGACAAGCTTATCGAGTCGAGTACTCTGAAGCTCGAACTCAAGACCTACTCGAGTAGCTTGAGTTCAAGCTTGACATATACCTGAGTCTGTTTCAAGTTTTTCTTTTTGAGTCAATCTCAAGTAGCTAGCGAGGAAACTCGACTCATTTAAACATGTATAAGTAGGAGTTCTAGCAGTACCTATAGCTCTGGCATATCCAATGCGCAAGCGTTAGAGCTTCCGGCGAGCTTGGAGACACCTTTGGTCCCACTGTCGGGCTTAATCCTGATGGAGATATGGCTGTGGCAACCCTCTGCACTGAAGAGATCACATTACGGACATACTGACGTGCCATTGTGGCGACATTCTCCTGTAAATTGCTCTCTAATGGAAATTGGAACGCAATAGTCAATACTGATCGCGAATTGTAAGACGATACTGCATTTTCTGCACCGCTACTGGTAGCTGGGCCAACTTCAAGACTCGACGCCAAATCTAGTGTCTTGTGTGAAGTCAATAAATCCTGTGAATCACCCTGTCACACAGATCACACCAGCATTCAGCTATAATTCGTCGAGGGTACAAAAAAATAATGAGCTTGAAGAAGAAAAAGTTATAACTGATTTAGAATCGAGTGGAATTATGCGGAAACCAGAAGTCAGCAGCGGTGCATCATCCGGAAACATCTCATCGATGGGTGCAAAAAGGAGCTCCGAGCAGGCTCCTACAGCATTCTCATCAATTCCACTGCACATCTGCACAAAAAGATGCATTGAAAATGTCAAAATCATGGTGAATTTGAGATTTATCTATATCATCAAGAAACTAGAGGACCTGTAGAAGATGAACGTCCCTCGATGAAAAAGCATCCTCATGAATGAGTGAATGTCCTTCCAAACGGACAACTTCAAGCATCTGAAATGCAAAAGAATAAAAAATGTGTCTAGAAAACAAGGATGTCGTTAAATAGGAGACAACATTGCTAATGGAGGCAAGGCATATACCTCTTCATGTTCAATTGTTTGACCAAGAGGCATGATTATTTGGGTTCCAGTGAATCTTGTAGGCCTAGTTCCGGGATACGTGCATGAGCTCGACTTCAAGGACATGGCAGCAAAGGCGTCAACGTTAAAATCTGCCCACTCCGATCGGTGTTCCCTCAAAAAGCGAACAAGCACTGCTGGAGGTACATTCTGCTATGAGACATCAGGAGTAGGTTGTTAGCAAAAGAAGTGTTTGGCGCAAGCTATCTGATGAGGTGCATATATATACACACATATTAAACAAATACAGAGATAATGTTTAAAACATTACCTTCTTACTGTTGGAAGGGAAAAATTATTTATCAGAAATTATTCTGTGTCGTGCTAACACACATTATATAAAACAAGTAAATGGCCAAAAAGTGAACACACAAAATATATAATGAAGGAAATCATAAGCATATAATTTGATTTAGGAATCAAGTTCTACGCAAATAAGAGCACCTGAAGTAGCATAGATGCTTTTGCACAGAGAACACCACCAAGCAAAGATGAATTACTTGAACCAGCAGTCAGATTCTTGGCTGAATTAATGGCAACCACTACATCTTCAGCACCATCACAATTCAGTAAAGACCAACCATCGTCGTTGAACCCATTAATAGCATCATTAAAGCCTCTGCAAAGAACAATTTATTCCCAATATCAATGCTTGCAATACAAGGCAGAAGAAATTGCATATGTTCAGTTGGATGAGGAGTTCAGACAAAAGCACATTACCTGCTTAATCTCTGGGTGAAGGTGCGCAAAACAGCTGGTTGCCGACCAAGGCCGTACACTACTTCCCCACTTGTCTCGTGGGCTATTTGCCGAATAAATCTAAGTGACTGTTAAGAGAATATCCAATGAGAGAAAACCCTTGGTCACTTCAAATAGGAGAATGGTACACAATTCTCCAAAGCAAAGTCAGTCATTCAAATCTTGTTCACCTTATCATAATTATTGTTTCAATCTAATCATCAAATTGAAAAGTTACCTAAAAGACAGCTATGTTGACAACATAAAAGCCAAAATCAGCAACATAAAAATATATGAAGTTTTTAACGTGCAGTACTGACCGCAATTGTGTTTTTCTGGGCCACGACTTTTGATGATTCATAAAGTGGACGCAACACCTCTGGCACGCTCCATGCCTGGAATAGCACAGGTGCTCAGATAAGCTGCAACCATCTACAGAGGATTCACAGAGCTAATTGAGAAGGGAAAAAAGACCTGTAGATTAAGGTGATCTACAATGTGAATAACAGATCCTCCACCCTCGCACGGCCGAATCAAATATCCAGAAGGAAGCATTTCAGCTCTAACAAACTGTGATGTTGCAGCTGCATTTGGGCCAGCTCCACTACCAGAAAGCGATCTCTCACAAACCTTCACAAGTTCGAGAATAACTTCAGATCACAATCATACCACACTCTACAAAAATCATAGGCCTTTATTTTTCTGAATTTTTCATCCCCCCCTGTTTCCTTTTTTAAGTAGGTGGATTGCACATAGAGCCATGACTCTCTGAACACATTAGTAAGACAATTTTTATACTAGCAGGACCACTGTGGCATTTATTGGGGGGTTGAGTACAATTATTTCCAACCGTAAATGGAAGCAATTTCCAAAGTCTGGACTAAGGTCCAAGAGATGATTGAAAAAAAATTAAACATCATGTTACACTGTCTTATCCATCACAGAAATGAAAATAGTACTTGAGATGCACAAAATTTTAGAGAAAATCATCAACCATATAATGTTCAGATAATATACAGAGTCATACATACCACAAGACTACCATTCTCCAATGATGTTGTGTATCTAAGAGTCCAAAAATCACGAGCCGGAGCAAGAGTAGTTGGTGCATATGTCTGAAAGCAATCATCAAATATTCAATTTTTAAACCAAGAACCTAAAAAGAACATGATAATCCTGCTATATCACCCAATCAACCTGTGTATATATGAGTTCAATGGTTCCCCCATTTCCAGCAGGAAACATGGTGAAAATCTCTTGGCTTCGGCAGTCACGGTGCCAAGATGTACGATCTTTAAGGATCTCAGCAATCTGTAAAATTTTAAGTTCTCTCAGGATAACAGCTAACATAGGTAACTTAATATATCCAACGAGATAAGTTTTGTGATTACCTTTGAAGGTTCTAAACTAACAAGACCACAAGCTCGAGCTGCCACTCCACCACAGCGTTGTGAGATGGCAAAAATCCCAACCGAATCCGGACCAGGCTGACAACACAATAAAAATCATGTATCTTTAGAGTTCAAACAACTGTTTCATTGATTCAACTAGGACAATAATAGAAAACAAGTGAAATGCATTTGGAAACCTTCATCCCAGGCATCTGGACCCAATCAACAGCAGTTCCTGTAGCCTTTGAGAGGAACTCTGCCAAGGTCTCCTCAGCAATAGAGAGGAGCCTACCAAAAAGCACATATATTTGCATACGTAAAATAAATGAGTATGATGGTTGGAAAATTATACATGCATAAGAATACAACGGAAAGAAGAGAACTTGCAGGTAAGTACCCCGCGGGATTGTTAGCATCTCTAAGAGAATGCTGTGGGGTCGTGACCGCTGACTCAGAACTTGCATCAGTTGCCGGTACAGAAGCCTGAGAAATCATAACATGAAGAAAACATAAAGTAAGAGGAAGCTATGGGAATACCCAGAATTCAAATGATAGATACCACGAACACACAATGCAATCTCATCCCGATTGTTAATTGACAAAGTTCCATAGACAAGCTCATCAAGAATGAAATTCAAAATGACGAAGTTTCAGCAGGATAAAAAATCAACTAGAAATCAAATGTTCAAGTTTGCAGTAATAAAGTTTCACCTACACGGTCATGAGAAAACTTATTCTTTAAATGGTCATAAGACGACAGCAGTAAATCTGCCATTCTACAACAAGCAGTGAAGGGTATTACATACACTTTGTAGCTGTTGCCGCATATAACCATTCTCACAAACAAGCTGAGAAACCTGCTTCTGCAGGCGATCATTTTCCTCCATCAACAGCTTATTCATGGCACTCAATTTTCTGTTAACACTCTGTAGCCTGGTCGATTCCTTCCGCTGCTTCTCTCTACACCTGCATTCAATCACACCAAACAACCCTTCATCAACTCACATTGCTATTCCTCATTTAAATCCACCCCCCAAATTCCCTAAAAACTGCTAAATCATGAAACAAAGTGCACCCCAGTTCCATAAAGGCAACATTGATTAAGGGGAAAAAACGCAAACCCAATAGATTTACCACCTTACCTGCGGTTTTGGAACCATACTTTGATCTGTTTGGGCTCAATATTGCAAAGAATGGGGCATTCCCTGATCAGCTGCTGCCGGCGCAATGAGCTCGGTTTAGGGCACTCGGCGTAGACCCTCTCCAGCGCCTCCACCTGCTCCGCCGTGTACCTCACATACTTGCCGGAATCCAGATGTTTATTTATACTCCCGCTGCTGTTATCACTATGATGCTGCTGAACCACCATAGCCATCCTCCCCAGAGCTTTTTCCAAAAAGAAAAAACTCAAACAGTAATTTCAACAAACACCTCTCCTGCAATCGGGTTTTTCGAAGACACTGATTTTCTGCAGCTGCTTTTTTCCAGTCAGAATAGAGGGCTCTGACAAAGATTCTCTCGAGATTTCTTTTCTCTCGGTTATTTATTGTTCAGCTACGACAAAAATCCCAGATGGTATCAGACGGATAAGATGAAACGATCTTGATTGAAGCGGAAGATTCTTGAGCCCTTTTGGGTAGGCTGAGGAACACACTTCCCACACTTACCTTATGGAAAAAGGTAACACCCAAAATAGCTCAACGCAAGCCAATCAGCCTCGTATCCATAAGCAATACGCAAACCGACAAAACAAAAATGATTCTCCTTTTCCCCTCCGTGTAAATTCAAGCTAATTCAGTCACGCAACAGAAGTGATGGTTTCACACGAACAAACCGAAATATTTTCCGTTTTTGTATTCTGATTACTGTGGATTCCTCCGCTTGGAGTCAGAATTAATGGCTGTAGTTAAATCTCAGCAGGACCAAATACTGCCAACAACCAGAAATCTGCTGCGACTGATGCCTAATTTGAGGCAGTTCAGTTACCTAAATTTCTGAAAACAAAAACCAGCTTCGACAAAAAAAAAGGGGGGGCGAGTTATCGAATCGGACGAGTGGATGTAAGAGAAGAAGAAATTAATGATTATTCTCGATCTCTCGCTCTTCTCTATCTCTAAAGAAGGGAGCCAGCAGTTGTTAACGCACCACGTTAAGGCTACTGGTTGAAGAATAAAATGGAAATCGAGCGAAAGCAACTGCAGGCATGTCAAAATGGGGTTTTGGAGAGAGAAAAGGTGACCAGAAACAACACAAGGAATTTGAGGGATTCAAGAATCGAGAAACATATAATATTCACTTCTAGGTGGAGCTCTTGTGAGGAGAGACAAGTGGAGAGTGCATCGTCTGTCAGCGTGCGTGTATTTGAGAGAGAAATGGAGGTGGAGAGTGATGGTTGCTGGAAGAACGAAAATGGCAGAAATGGGTTATTATACTGTGCTGCTGGCACTCTTATACAACGTTGTTACGTTGTTCGGCTTATTGACAGGTGTATCAATCATGATCGAATATTTTTTTATTAAGAACGTGATTTATCTACATTAATTTGTACACATATCAATAATCCTAATAATGTAACACTATTGTGTAGCAAGGGATCTGAACAGGTGCTGCTCGAGTTGTTACTATGTCCACACACACACCTCGATTTCAAATTTTTGGTTTTTCACGTTTTTATTCAAAAAAAATTGTAAATTGATTGAGTTGAATCTGAAGTTATCGGAACGATATTGAACCTTGACCTTGTTGATTTAGATAAGACTAGTTTTACACCCGCATATTGCACGGTCCAACACGATAATTCATTCACTAAGATATAATTATTAGAATTGTACATATTTTTATTTACAATTTTTGAAAATATATTCAAAATTATTATTCGAAAACATATAAAAAGATATAAAATATGTAATTTACTGACGTATATTTTTCATTAATATAAATTTATACTCATATACATTTGGTATGTTGCTTTACTAATATATTTAATTAATTTTGTCCATCAACATTATCAATGTGTTATACTATAGTTGTCAACGACACATCACATTATATGTATAAATGAATATAACAAAATAAAAAGAGTAAAAAAACAAATTAGGTAAACTTGCAAAAATAAGAATTTGACATAAAAATGAGCTCAACATAATGATATAAAATAAAATAAGAAAAACTATATATTTGTTCAATGAAATTAGTAAATAAATC
>AYJT01095705.1:0-17911 GCA_001278415.1 Ocimum tenuiflorum | reverse complement strand
AAATAAAATATATTAAAAATAAATAAAATAAAAATATTATTATGGTTGGATTGTTATGGATAAATCATACAAAATTGTTGTAGTTGGATTGAGATAATTATTAATGACGTGGAAGTGAAAGAAATTAATTAAATATTGAAGTGGTTGTGGTGGTTGCTCATAAGCATAACTTTATAAATGACAAAATATTCAACTGTTCTCCCATGTGTGTTTTTTTTTTAAATAATAATTAATATCAAGAATTTTAGATAAATGTATGAATTATTCGAAATTATTTAAACATCGAATGATTTTATTTTTCGACTCTGAAATACTGATTCAAAATACTATTTTTATAAATTTATAGATGAGTGAATACTGGTGTATTACTCTTAAAACTACATAATTTAATATTTTTCAATACATTTAAAAGAGAGTAAAAGGGGAGTTAAAAATTAAACAAGACGAACGTATATAAAGCGAGAGCTTTTAGTCGACCAGAAGTTCGTCTGTCACTGGAAAAATGGCGAAATTATTCCAATTCAAGCCGTCGTCGATTGCGATCCTTCTATTGTTCCTCTGCAATGCGATCCCCTCGCGTGCATCTGACTCTTCGTCTAAAACGATGCACACCAACAATTGGGCTATTCTTGTCTGTACATCCCGCTTCTGGTATTGTACTCCTGCACTCAACCTTTCTGCCTCGATTTCTTTGATTTCTGCTGCACTACGGAGTAAAATCTGGATTTTTATGACATAATCTTGTAAATAGCGGCTTCGCTATTGGAACTTATTACTGTTTGGTTTGTAGAAAATCGGAAAAATTTCTTCTTTTTATTATTTATGAATTTTTGGTATAAGTGGATCAGTAGATACCATAAGTTCCAACGAATTACTACTTTGTGACGACATAGCTGTCGGAATATGGTTGAGTTACTGGGTTTAACATTAATTGCATAACAGATCGAATGTTTAGATTTATTATCTGTGTTTCTGTACTGTTTTGGTTGTGTTTCTAAATCGTTGGTATTGCAGCTTGTTCTCGAACCAGCATTTAATTTCATTTCCCTCTCAATTTTTTATACTTCAGGTTTAATTATCGACACATGGCCAATACTCTATCCTTATATAGGTAGGGGTTTTATTCTTCAATCTCTTTTTGGTATTAATGTCGCATTGACGTGTTAGGGAACCAAATATTCAAATGATTTGATGTATTCTTGAATGAACTCTTTGCCCTTAGAACGGTGAAACGATTAGGAATTCCGGATGAGAGGATAATTCTTATGTTGGCTGATGATATGGCTTGCAATGCCCGGAACAAGTATCCTGCCCAGGTCTTCAACAACGAAAACCACCGACTCAACTTGTATGGCGACAATGTTGAGGTGGGTTCAAATTTTTGGCATGTAACCATTCAACATTCTTATAAGGGACTAAGAAGCAGTTGCATGTTCTAACATGAAATAACATTGGTATCTCAGCTCAACTCAAAATATTATTCATATGTTTTATATGCAGAATGTGATTGCTTTTTCCGCATAGATGTCCTACGATGAGCATGTATGACGCACAATTTCATAACAGTTCCTCCTTATTATAACTAGTTTATGCTTTTCATGATTATCCAATTCATTATGCGGCATACTTCTGAAAATAAATAATTGATACTTCTTCTTTTTTATGCTCTGAATTCCTCTCTGATTATTGCATGCTCCTATTTAGGTAGATTACCGAGGTTATGAAGTGACTGTCGAAAATTTTCTGAGAGTATTGACTGGCCGTCATGAAACAGCAGTTCCAAGATCCAAACGACTACTAAGTGATGAAGGTAGCCATATACTTCTTTACATGACTGGGCATGGTGGGGATGAGTTTCTAAAATTTCAAGACTCAGAGGAGCTTCAGAGCCATGATTTGGCTGACGCAGTGAAACAAATGAAGGAAAAGCGCAGGTGTAATGACAACTTATATCTAAGAAATATTATACATTTAATTTCCCAAAGTTTTCAATTTTATTATGAATAATTACTATAGAGAAGAATAATTCTGTTGAATATCTTGTGTTTGTTTGAGGTTTTTGTAGGGAGTATGAACAGATGATTTCACTGTTTGAGATGATTTCATGTTTGACTCTTTCTCTACAAATTGGAATAGCATGTCGACTTAAATAGTTTCTTATGTATACATGTAAATGATCCTGTAAAATCATATTTTCCAATTTAATGAGTGGCGTTAAGTCTTTTTTTGTTCTAATCACCAGATTTAAAGAGCTGTTGATAATGGTAGATACTTGCCAGGCAGCCACTCTATTTTCTCAGGTGATATTTTTTCTGCGACTTTCGTCCATTTAATTTTTGTGAGTGTGTGGTTATTGTTTCTGTTTTAGTATAAAGTATTGCAAATTGTCTTTTTGAAAACGTGGCCAGGAATTAATATCTGCTTTTGTGTTGACTGATTTAACTCATATACTAAGGGGTTTATTTACTGTTCGGCAGCTACAATCACCTGGTGTTTTGGCTATTGGAAGTAGCAAGAAAGGAGAGAATTCATACTCACATCATTTGGACTCTGATGTAAGTATTGGTATTTGGGTGCATCTTGCATGAGGGGGGGTATTGGCATTTCATGGGCCTGTTATATTACTGCAGTTATCTACTTTAATTCTTCCTTCAGCAAACTACCCTTTCCAGCATTTTCCACTTTATACTGTTTATTTCATTCTATTTTTTTTTCTTGCAGGTTGGTGTATCTGTTGTAGATCGCTTTACATTTTATACTCTTGCGTTCTTTGAGAGGTTAAATATGTATGACAATGCCTCATTGAGCAGGTATACATAATGAACTATTCGTTTTGCAGAACTTTTTAAGTATCTCTCGAACTTCCAATAAATTTATCCATGGTAAATTCTAAAGTTATGGTGAATAAAAAAAGCACATGAGTTTTGTTCCATCTCATAACTACTTTGCATATTTGATGATTCTTTTCATGCTTGCTCACAATAATCATCCTAATTGAAGATTGTTCAAAGTTGCGAAGTTGTTACTTTTAATATGTGATCGCATTTTCTTGTTGTTGTGATTACTGATAATAACCTTTAAATTGGCCCACTTTGTTTTGCAGTCTTTTCAATTCTTATAATCCAAATACATTGATGTCAACTGCATATTATCGAACTGATTTATACCAACGGCGGTTGGAGGAGGTATATAAGATAGACCCTGATTATATTTATGTCTCTTCTTTTGATATAGATCTTAGAATATTCTCTTTCTTTTCTATGTGTCTTAAATTGCCTCATTGAAAAAGTATCCCAATTTGTGCAAATAGCATATCACTGGACAAGTATTTATGTTCACCGGCTATTTTAGAATTTCAGATAACTTTAATATGTCCCTCATGCCGATTTTAGGTACCGGTGACCAACTTCTTTGGTTCTGTCATGGAAACTATCCATACTGATTCACCTTACCGAGCTTTCTCTGGTAGATCCTCCAGAAAATCTGAAACTGAGATGCCTTCACATCAATCAAGTTCAGGGAGCCAAAGAACATTAGAAGGTTCGGATGTTCCAGAAGTGTTGGCGGACCCTAAATTGAACGTGAGACCCTTACATGCTAGTGCATGATGCTTGACTTGATTGTTATTGTTTTCCGCTATAATTTCTGGAAAGTGACAAAGGCAGGGATTTTGTGTTGCAGAAACAAGTCGGTTGCCCATTTACTCACACCTGGAATACAATTATTGGCCAGATGGAAAATATAAAGCAAATTGATAGTTTAGTTAACTATGGTTTGGTGTTGATGCTCCCAATTATGGCCCTCTCTTCCTGGCTTTCACCCTGAAGGTAAGAAGCATCATAGCCTGACCAGTCCTCTTTTAGGAACATTTTATTTGAATACCAAATTGCATTGCTTTTATATCATATTTAAAACTCAATGACGGTTCTGCTTGCTTTCTGTTGATTGTCTCTCAAATTTCTCACACTATGGATTGGTTAAGAATCTGGACATTCTCTTTACACCAGAAAGTTGTAAATTTGCCACTTGCCAATATCTAACAGTTCCATATCTCTGCTGTATTTCAAATATCTGTTATGCCTACCTTTTCACCATTTAAAATAACTGATATACTTGCTATAAGGCAAAGGTTAAAGATGTATTACGATAGCAAACTCCATAATTTCATTTTTCCGTACCTTATTATTATGGTCCTAAAAATGTAAAAATAGGAAGACGGAGGCTCTGCATGGATGATTGTTTGTGAAAAAACAGAGAAATCGTCCATGACGAAGGGGCTAGCATGAGTTGATTTCAAGTGGAAAGCTGAGTTTAGCTCTTGAAAATTGCTGTTGACCATAGATATGAATGAGAACATGGTCTGTTACACAAAAAATGAACTTATTTGAAATTGGTCCATGTATGAATTTACACTAGGGAAGTTGTTAGATGCCTAGAGCTGTATGGATAATGATGAATGAACAGTTCTGTTATTTTTCAACATTGGAATGGTTTGAGTTATATCATGTATACTCGGAATTTCCTTTTCATTTTCACTCGAATCTATCATAAGACAGGCTTGTGATGAACTTTAGTTCATTTACTATGGTATTGTAGTTCCGTTCAAAATTATTGATGGAAAATTAAGTGGTTTGTTTCTCTTTGATTAATATGTGGCTTGGTATCTTTGAACTCTGTTCAACTTGAATCGTTAATGTGTTTGACCATCACAGCCTTGCCTAATAATTATTCCTGAAGGATTGTTGTTCACTAGTGGGAATTTTCAAAAGGATATAGGATATTTGAGGATGAGGAATGTGAATCCCTTCTACTATTTATTTATTTATGTATAAGCTTGAACAAATTTACCTTATTTATTTATTATATATTGTACCAATGTAATCCAATCTCGCCTTTTATTAAAGTGTTTCATACGACAATTCAAAATTATGCATACGACATGTGTATATAACAACTTTGTGCTGCCATATGCACATGAGTATGATCCAAATCCGATAGATGACTTTTGCACTTTTACATTTGACGTTTTGTATTTTCTATAACGATTCAGATCTTTATATACATACATTTTTATTTGCATGCATGATTTTGTACTGTTATATGCAACAGAATACCTCGTGCTGGGTTGGATCCAAATCCGATAGGGGGCTTCTGCAGATTTGACATTTTTATTTTTTATAACAATTTATTAATCATGTTTGTTTAATTATTAATCACAGTTAGTCCTCCGCAGTGAAGTTTCGTTATAGATTAAAGTAAGTAAAATCTTTTCCTAATTGTTTAACATTATATCCTAATGATAAGAATTAAATCAATGTTCAAAAGATTTCTATCAATGAGAAGTTTAGAATCGATTATACTAATTCAATAATGAAAATTAAAATGAGCCATCAAAAGATCAATAAAGAAAATCCATAAAATTCCGAATATGACTTGACATAAAATTTCAATCTATCAAATAAAATGATAAGAAAAATCTAATTATTATTTAATAAATATTTAACGACTAGCAATCAAAGATCAACAAGTTATATATAAAATAAGAGTTTGAAATTGAAAAGCTCAGCCGAATCGTTTAATAAAGCTCAAACTGATTTAAACTCGACTTTGAGAGAGTATCAGACTCATAAGAAAATTCGTTAACTATATGAGTGAGTTTTACATATACAATTTCTTAGGTTTGTGAAATTTATAATTTTATACTTCAGTCAGTAATTTTTTTTGAAAAAGTTAAAAAAATTTGTATAGGCTCGAACGAGGTTAGATTACATTCGCAAGTCCCAAAGTAACACTAATAAAGATTAAATCTGGACTCAAAATAAAAAAATCAAATAATGTCTTGATTCAATTCAATTTCGCTCCTATGATGAATAAAAAGGGAAAGAAAAAAAATAAAAGACATGCATTATATTCGTTCTGTTTTATTCTTTTCATATTATTTTTATTGTATAAAAGACATGCATTATATTCGTTCTGTTTTACTCTTTTCATATTATTTTTATTGTTATAATTATTCCTCACTCGTGGAGTAATGCAGTCTTTCCGAAAAAGACAAACCAACGACTGCGTCTCTGTTTACCGTTTACCCTCCAACGTTGAATTCAACGCTCTGTTCAAACTTAGATGAATCCTTTAGAAAATTCAGCCCCG
The DNA here is from genome assembly GCA_001278415.1 of Ocimum tenuiflorum. NCBI lineage: Eukaryota > Viridiplantae > Streptophyta > Magnoliopsida > Lamiales > Lamiaceae > Ocimum > Ocimum tenuiflorum. Next base: position 11,761 of record AYJT01095705.1, on the reverse strand, counting down.
TCTCCATGAGCAATGATCACTTTTTCCTTTTATACAAAACAACCCATGCCCATTTATTGCAACTCCCTCTTCCCAATTCACAGCAATCTTTTTATCCCGGGCGGTTGAAAGTCAATCGCCCTCCTTATTGATTGATTCCTGCATCGTCAAAAGTTCGGTTTTTGACGATTATGGTCCATTCCACTCTGTTTCGTTAGCCTATATATAACTCTCACATTCGGGTTTTCGTCTCCTTCTCAAGAACGCAGTGTTTTCTAAATCTTCACTTGCAATCAGTAAAATACGTGACATAATCTTAAGGGTTTATACAAAGTTCAGTTTTTGGATTCATTTTCCCCACCCTTTGCACTCCTTTTGTTCTTTGGTATTTATCGATCAAGAAAGGTTGACTTTTTCGGGTTGAATTTTAAGGGGTCGTTGAGTTATATGCAGGTTTCATTTTTTCCCCTGATTGATGATTGTTGAGGGTCAGAATTAGACGGGCGTGTATTGGATGATTGAAGGCATTCTGTAGAGGAAAAAGCATTGATCGAGTTGATCTCGAGGGAAGATTCGATTTTTTTTGCTGTGAAGTCATTTGTTTATACGTTGCGTAGCTTGATCATCGATGATGGATGGATCAATTGGGAGTTCTAATTCACCGGCGCCGTTTCTGTTGAAGACGTATGAGATGGTGGATGATCCATTGACCAATTCTGTAGTTTCTTGGAGTTACACGGGGCATAGTTTTGTTGTCTGGAATCCACCCGAGTTTGCTAGAGATTTGTTGCCGAAATACTTCAAGCACAATAACTTCTCCAGCTTTATTAGGCAATTGAATACATATGTAAGATTTTGCTTCCTCAGATTTTTTCACCTACTTTACTCATTAATGGTGTTTGTTTAGCTGCTTTCTTTATTTTGCCATATCTTTGAGTGTGTGATGTATGCGTTTTACATGCCGTGTGGCAATTGAAACTTTTGGTTACTTTGAAGTAAGATTATGGAAGGAGAAAACCTGTTTTTGATTTGGTGAAGGATGTGCTTCAAGAAAAAGGAATGGATATGAGTTACTATTCCTAATGGCTAGATGGGATTAGGATTAGAAGTTTTTTTTTTTTTTGTTGAAAGCTAAGTAAATTAAACATAGGTGGAACTTGGTTGGAGATAGAATCCAATTTGCCTACAATTTAGATATTTTTGCTCAATGTTTTCTTGAATTTTGCAGGGTTTTAGAAAGACTGATCCTGATCAATGGGAGTTTGCAAATGAGGAATTTATTCGAGGACAGAGACATCTCTTAAAAAGTATACACAGGCGAAAGCCGATTCACAGTCATTCAGGTCAAGGAAATGTTGTTCCACTAACTGATTCAGAAAGAGAGCATTTTGAGAAAGAGATTCAGAGGCTGAAAGCAGAAAAGGCTTTGCTTCAGTCAGAAGTAGACAGGCATAAAGACGAGAATCAAGGATATGAAAACCAGCTCAGATCCTTACTGCAGACATTGCAAAACATCGACTTTAGGCAGCGGCAATTGATGATCAGCTTAGCTCAGCTGTTAGAGAAACCCGTACACTCCTTGAATACCATGGAACTGTCGGAATCTCAGAACAAGAGAAGAAGGTCACTGGCCTTGAATCTTTTGCGAGGTCGTGAGGAGGAGAACCAAGGCATGTCTTTCCTAGACAATTCAAGAACGTCGTCTCTTCCATTGATAAACATGGAACAAGTTGATAAATTAGATTCATCCCTAAATTTTTCAGAGAAGTTCCTATATGGGACTGATCAGATTCCATCCAAAGATTTCCAGGATTTTAGGCTGCACCCAACGTGTTCACCTGTCGTGACAGAAGTAGCAGCATCATCTGGAGATTCTGATTTGAACATCCCACTTAGCTCTTCTGGTTGCCATCTGTCAGCATCAACTTCGCGAGATTACCATTCTTCTCCTGAGCTGGCCGCTTCTTCGACTTATGTTGACAGTCCTGCAATATCTTCTATCTGCATTGATCTCGATACCAGGCTAAAACCAGTGGGCATTGATGTGAATATAACCCCCACCAAGATTCCTGATAATGAAATGCCAAAAGATCAAGAACAGGATATTACCGTTCCTTCCGCGGCAGCAGGGCCAAATGATGTCTTTTGGCAGCAATTTCTGACATAGGCATGGACTAGATCTGCAAAAGCATCCTGGTGCATTTGCTGATGAGAAAAAGCTAATCAATTACTTGACATAGAGGATATCTTATTTGCTATATTGAGGTATTAAGAGCAACTTTCTGTCAGATGCAATGCTTGATGAGATGTTGGTGACACACAATATATGTATATGGTAGGGCTGATTTAATTGCTTTTGCTTGTTTTCTCTGAGATCTTTTCTTCATTAAATGTAACATTCATCACAGTGTAAATTGATTGGGTGGCATCTTGCTGTATGACCCCTCAGCCTGTTATCTCAACATCAAGAACTGCAGATTTTTTTTATAAAGCTACTTCAGGATTTTTTTTTTATTTTTTTTATTTTTGTACAAGTCATAAATAAATTGGACTCTATTCAGTGTTAGGGATTACCTGAGATTATGTAGCATTACAGTTATGAAGCTGTGATGAATTACATTTGACATATACCCTCAGAAATTGTGTTTTACATAAAATACAGCAGTAAGGTTACAATCGCCCCCCTTTCCGCTCAACTCTTTGGTCTTAAGAACGCTGGTTTTAAGAATGAGCGGTTGCCCTTCTCCGACCCTTACTGCCCAACCTGAGAACGGACAGCTAATGCAAGGAAAAAATTGTACAAACTATGAAAAGAATTATTTACTTGGAGTTGCTCTTGTTTGCGAAACTTTCTTCTCATGTAACATTCACTATCACAACATTCTGGTCCTGGTGTGATGGAAAAATCAAACTTCCAACGGAAAAAATTTCAATTTATATCAGCGCAGATTAACTAGGCAAATTGAATCGAAATCAGTGACATGAAATTAAACCAAGTTGTGTTTTTTGACTGTTGGAATGAAAAATTTGACTTTAATGACGTTTCCTTGTGAATCTCCATGTTTTACTCCATTTCCATTTATACTCAGGAAAATATAACTCCTGTTCTATATTATGCTGTCGTTCAAATTCGAATTTCATCACTCAAATTCCCCTCTCTATATTTCACTCCAAACTGACTGAAAGGCTTGATCAGAAAATGAGCTCAGCCTGCACACCGCATAGACTGGTCGGACGTCGAGTCAGGAAAAAGTTAGCATCGTGTTTTTTCGTTCGACGCATGCGTTTAGGTAATCATCAACGCATTCTGTTTAATGTGTGTGTGTGTATCATTTTTATACTATGTATTATCTAATTCCTTACTGTTAATTGTGTTCGATGTAGACGGAAAAACAAAGGCCTATAGTAGTAGCAAATTGCCGTCCAATGGCGGCAGCATTGTGTTCGACTTTACCGGAGGCGAAGATCGGAAGGCGAGTGAAGAAAAGAGGAAAGAAAATGAAGAAATATCAATCCAGAATTCTCCATCACACAGCAACAGGGTAAGTGGTGGTGGCGATGCAGATGAAAATTACTTGGTTTTCTGCTTGGGAGAAGATGGAGACATCGACATTGTGAACGACGAACAACACGATAATATAGCAACTGCTGACGATGATGCGTCGCAGAAGGTTGGAGGATGAAAATACTATTTGCAGGAAAGAAACCGAGAGTTTCCAATAACTATTCTTTTGTTTTTTGAGTGCAGGGTGATGAAGAAGAGAGGAAAGACGATGGAATAGAAGAAATGAAGAGCGTTGAGATTGAAGACCAGAATTTGAGGAAGATGGAGCAATTTGAGTCTTGTGATTCAAATTTATCTGATACAAGCTCTGGATCCTTTGCCTTCCCAGTGTGAGTCTAAATGAGCATCATTTTTTAGTTTTTTTTTTAATATGTATTTATATTAATAACCTTGTTGTGTTATAATGCATGTAGATTGAAAATTGAGGAATGGATAGGCAGCCCAGTTCACATGCCCTACAGCGGAAATCAAAGTTCTTGCCTACACTGCTGTACTTTCTAAACTCTGTGCCACGTGGATCCACCATTGTCTCTTCGATTGATCCACGTGTCTTCTCCACAATATGTTGTCTCTGTCACTATCTTTGTTTGTGAGATCAATATTGTTTACAGTTGTATCAACTTGAGTACCATATGTAGCTTCATCTAGATACTCGAAAAGGACTATTGATTTTGCAATTTTATACTTTGATGATGACTGTCTTTACTCATATTCTACTTATTTTACGGGTGCATAATCGAATTATGTAGAATACATCATTATTTTTGAAATATGTATATGAATTGATCACCAATTTATCTTTACTAAAAATTAAATATTCAATATTTATTTTATTATTAAAAAGGAAGATGTCCGAGTTCAACTTGTCAATGCCCACCCATCACTCCACAACTCCCAAAAAGAGTACCTAATTATGAAAAAAAGTGATTTTTCTCCGCAATCTCTCTCATTCAACTAATAAATATTAAGATCTTGAAAAAAAAAAAGAAAGAAAAGAAGACAGGATTCACTTATTAATTTCCACTGTTGAGTTTGGGTAGGTTGAGGGTAAATATCTTTTTCCAATTTTATTTAGGGGCATCTGAAACTAAATAATAAACAATTGAATTTGCCAATTATGTTTTTGTAGATTTTTTATCGAATACTGGGACCAGAGATTGGTAACGGTTTAACTAACGACAGAATTCGCATGCTCGTCAGCAACTATTTCACACAAAATCAAGAAATAAAGGGGTCCAAAATCTCATGCATGAATCAAGAACCGATTGCTATTACGGGTGAATTTCCATCGCTGTTTGCGATTTGCCGCTCCTTTACGGTTTACATTCTTGATCTCCGTTTCTGTAAATTTTTATGCGAAATCTGCATTCTCACGTTATAAATGTTAATTTTGATTTTCTATGGCACGTACTGTTATAATTATCAGCGCGCTACGTATTTTTGATGACCTACAGCATTCTTTTTAGGGCTTTTGTTGGGTTTCAATCTTTAAAAATATGATTTTATATTGGTATTTGATTCAGTGCAACGGACCTGGGGTTTCCATCTTATATAGTTATACGGATTTCAGATGAAATACACTGAGATTATGCGAACAAGCAACTTGTCTCTGTCTGTCTTGGATTTTGTAATCGAAAGTAGCTTAGCTTGGTAATTTTGTGCATGCCCTTGTGTGTTTTAGTGATAGAATTTAAGAAAATGAGATAGAAATACAATGCATAGAAAGATACGATGAAAATTGATTTCCGAATTTAAAAGGTTGAGGAAGGTGGAGGTGACAGTTTGAGTATCAATGGTAAGGGAGTCAGGATTATAATGGTCATCTTTTTCCTGTCTCAGGCTAGTGTGATTAAAAACAAATTCAGCTTGATCAGATGAATATGTATCTCAGTAAGACTTCGTTCCTGGGTTGCCTTTGCTGTAGCAACTCGGTTCAGAAAAGGAAATCTTAAGAGGGTGAGAGATTCTGTAAAGGTAGCTTCATCCAAGAATGGAACATGGTGGTGATGTGGCCATTGGTGGTGATGCAAACACTGGATCTCCCGGTGGTGGTGATTTACATAATAGATCTCCTGTTCTTGGTGATGTACACAATAGATCGCCGACTGTTATGAAAGAGCAGAATGATCCTCTCTTGGCTATTAATATTGAAAACTGTCACACTATCAATAAAAAACACACAGGCAGCAGCTTGTACCATGCAGACTATCAGAGCCTGCCTAAGAGAGATATAGAGAACACAGTTTCTGTTTCTGATGTGCTGAAAACATTGTCTCTAATACTGGTCTGGTACACAATCAGTACATTCTTGACACTGTAAGTTTTCTTTTCCTTTTCTAAATTATCAAATCAGCCGGATTTAGTTCACTTTTTGTATACTGCATGTTTTATGTTTACGGTTCTTGTAACTTTATTTCCTGAACAGATATAATAAAACGTTACTAGGGGATGACTTGGGGAAATTCCCTGCTCCTCTGTTGATGAACACCATTCACTTTGTTATTCAAGCTGCTCTCTCGAATGCCATTACATGTTTTTGGCCTGAAAGATTTCACTCAAGTGTTATGTCTTGGAGAGATTATTTTGCAAGAGGTACGAAGTTTTCTGACTTTCACCCACATTCATGCTTACTGTGATAAAGTCTACACATATTTATTGAGGATCAAATATGCTATTCATGTTTAATGAGCCCTTTATTTTCCATCATTCTCCTTAACTACTGGACGCCTTAATAGTTGATGGAAAATAATGAAAAGAATGGACAGAATTTTGCTTAATCTTTTACCTTGTCAGATTTTCAACCTTTGAGTTTACTTGACTATATCAATATGTCTCATTGCTTCTCTTAGTTGTTCAATATTTGCTGAATGGGCCTAACTTTCTGTAAAACTAAACTGGGAGGCACTCCATTTCTTGTCTTTTTACTTGCAATCTCAATTTGAGGATTTGGTTTTAATTTGAAAATATTTCTTTGCTATCTTATTCTCCTTGTCCTATTGAAATTTGCTTGTATGATTAACTTCTTTAACAACTAATGCTACAGATGGCCTTTGCATTTCACAGTTGTACCACTGGCCTTCAGCACTGCAATGGATGTTAATCTAAGCAATGCATCCTTAGTTTTCATCTCCGTCACATTTGCCACCATGGTTGGTTATTCTTCTTTTATAAATATTTCTTGATGATTATGTGTCTGCAGGTTGATATTTTTAAATTGTGAAATGTAATCTCTTAAGAATTTAGGCTGAGTTTCTCTGGCTAATCTCGGTACAAATATGTTACAAATGAAGTTGAGAACAATTGATATAATCCACCAGAAATCATGGATGGGTACTTAAGTTGGAGGTCAATCCTTCACCCTTAAGCTAGTGTTTTTGGTATAGTCGGGGCCTTTTGGCTTGAGTACCTAAGTTATGTTTATTTGTCAGCTTTACATTGCTCTCGTCCCACCTAAAGTCAATGTTCTCTCTGTTTTCATAATCAAGTTAGTTTTGAGATTCAAATGTTATCCTTGCACACTTCAGATTCACAATATATGAAGTTTCTGATTTAATATATTAACTGAAAATTTTCTCTTCCATCTCAATGTATTGTGTGCTTTATCTCATGAGAAACCCTGGATGCCTAAATCAATCATCTTTTCTTTTTCAGTGTAAATCGGCGTCACCGATATTTCTCCTTGTTTTTGCCTTTGCTTTCAGGTATTTGTAAATGAATACTTAGCATCCTAACTTCAAGCAGACTGTTTTATACATTTATTGATACTAAAATATATCTTATCTTCTTTGCACTACATATATTTTGTGTTTGGGAGATTGTCACCTGTCAAGCTAAAACAACCAATGATTAATTGATGGGGTGCTAAACTAGAGCTTAAATTGAGTGATTAGACTAACTTTAATGAGTTTCAATTTTTGAAGCCCTCCTCACGGTAATTAATATTTTGCACATGATAATCCTATTGGTTCCGTTGCCAGTGGCTTGTCATACTCATAAGCGCTATATTTTGATATATGTGGCTTGTGGATTTTGTTGTCATATATAAATAAGACTTCTCATATCTTTCGCTTTTTCCTAATCTGGGAATGGGAAATTCACCTTGCTCGGTGGACAATTTATGAATTCATACTTCAGAAAGTACTTGCTTTGGATTCGCAAGCTGAATAATCTGGTAGTTGTTTGTGAGATACTTGTGTGTATTTATAACAAAATGTGTCATATCTTTAGGTACAGTTAAATTAAATAAAAGTAACAATCTATTAAATTACAGCACCTGATTGGTTTTTCTCGGACCAGAACAAACGTTACAGTTAAATTAAATAAAGATAACAATCTATAAAATTACAGCACCTGATTGGTTTTTCTCGGATCAGAACAAACTTTTGATTAGAGAGGGAAGGGAAAAAGGTCACTTGGAAAACATGAAGGATTTGGTGAGGCATGAAGAGGTGAGAGAAGTGCCAATATCATGAAGTATTTTGAAGCAGTTGGCCTAAAAAATGGGATGTACGTGGTAAAAGATTCTGAGTGATAAGTAAAGTAGTCATCTACCATGCTAGAGATAATTAAGTACTAAAAGATATCCGAGATGAGTGCTTATGAATGACTGAACAAGACATGTACAACCAGTTCTCTTTAACTATGATGAAGAGCCTGCTTTACATCTGTCAAGATATGCAGGTCTCTTGACAAACTCGGCATGGTATTTCATTCTTATTTATATACTCTATGCGATGTACTTGAATAAATGTTTAACTGTTTGTATATATTTTGATTTCTTAACCTGGCTGCTGACTTTAACGATGTTCTTTGAAGATTGGAGTCTCCAAGTGTTAGGCTGTTTGGCATAATGTTTGTCATTTCTGTTGGGGTACTATTAACAGGCAAGTAGTTTCTCCTTTGGTTCCTACAGGTGAATTCTGCATCTTGATCGAAAGATTCTACTGATTTTAGGAGAAAGATTCTAAATATGCAGTAAACATGAACATTTTTTTGTTAATATAAGGTGATTTAGGAAGCTTGGATTTTAAGATTGTTTACTCATGTGCCCTGTCATATTTAGGAAGCTTGGAATTTTAAAGCTTCTATAGGTAGATCTTGAAATTCCAAACCTAAGTAATTGAACCTCTTAATTTAGTGTCAATCACAAGCTTCACTGTAAATTTATAAAAGATGAAAGACAAAATAATCCACCCAAATTATGAAAAATACTAATTTGAGCAACTCAAAATCTCATATTTTAGTTCATTGATTAATTTGGTAGAAAATTTAACATTTTTTTGCCTAATTTTATCTGAATCTCTGAATATTCTGATGTCAAAATGATTCTTGTTTCTGCATAATCCTTTTTGTCCCCTTGAACTTAACCAATAACTGATAAAAAAAACATAGAGGCATTTAAATCAGATTGAACTCATCTGGATATGATTTTCTTAATTTAGTTTATATTCGATCTATTTGATCCATTTTGCAGTTGCTAAGGAGACAGAATTTGAATTTTGGGGTTTTATATTTGTTATGCTTGCTGCTGTCATGTCAGGGTTCCGCTGGACAATGACACAGATTCTTCTCCAGGTATGAGAGGCAGTACATTGCTACTTCTATTGAATTTTCTTATCTTCGAACTTATTTTGCTCTTATGAATTTCATAATTAGTAAATTTTTGCTTCTTTTTCTTGGCTCGTCTCCATTGGCTGGTATGTGCTGTATATCAAAACCACAATGAAGAAAGAATCTTATGGTAAGTGTCTCCCAAAGCCAGGGCTTTTTACCCGATACCTCTAGCAATCTAGCATCTGTCAACTTCTGCAATGTTTATTTACTTATGATCATCTTAACTCTAGTGTACTTAGCAGATATCTTTTTGCAAGTGGGCTCGGAGCGCTATCCATATGAATTCTGTATAGGATATTAGGCATGCATCTAATGTCCTGCTAATAATAGAATTTTAAATAGTTGGAAAAATATGACCTTTTTCACCTATGTACATAGGGGATTATAAATTTCTGTTTGATAAAAAATTTTAGTAGAGATAGAATGTCATTTTTCTTTGATGGCTCATATTTTTCTTTGATGTCTCATATTCTTCTAATATTTAGTTGGGGGGTTCATTCATTGGATGACAAGATCGACAGATTTCCATGATGCTAGTACTTCAAGGATTTACAAATGAAAGCTAAAGTATAATTTTGATACTTAATTAGAATCTACTCACATGAAAAAGAATTTGTCTTTGAGCTCGGAGGGTGAATTCGTCCAGCTCATTTGCACATTTAATAACTGACTTTTTTACCTTCCTTTTTCTGGAGGTCTTAAAAACCCCTTGGTTTTGATGAGCTATGTGACACCAATTATGGCGATTGCAACTGGTCTGCTTTCGCTATTACTGGATCCTTGGCAAGAGTTCAAAAAGAGTGATTACTTTGACAGTTCATGGAGCATTGTCAGAAGTTGTTTTCTTATGTTGTTTGGCGGAACTATGGCTTTTTTCATGGTAAGTCTCATGATTTAGTATCTTGATTCCGGCGCCTCCATGATGGGGTTTTCGTCTATTGTTAAACCATCTCTCCTCAAATCTGTTTATTCTGTAAATATTTAACAACCTGAAAAGCCTATTGTTCTTTTTCTTTTTTATGGGCTGAAATTTGATGCATCATTTTTTCTCATGCTGCTTACAGTTAAAGAATAAAGAGTACTAAAAGTAAAAGTCGAAATTTCAAGTTTATCGTTATGCTATTCTCATGCATCCACTCTTTCCTTTATCAGAAGAGCTTGATTGCTTGTTCTTATTACAGGTATTAACAGAATATATTCTCATCTCAGTGACTAGTGCAGTAACAGTAACCGTAGCTGGGGTTGTGAAAGAAGCTGTGACTATTTTGGTAAGACAGGATATATTTGAGGATTATGTGGCACACATGTTATATCGTACACTTTAGATTCTCATCTGATGACATCAGTTCTATTTGTTTCTTAATATTGATGATTAAGATGATGGCGTTATTCATAAAACAGGGAAAGTGTGAAATCTTCCCTTTGGAGCAATTACCTAAAAGATGAAAAAAGAATGTGAACTTTCAGAACAAAAAAATATTAAAAGAGAGTTTTAGACTCCAAAAACTCGGGTTAATTTTCTATCGACTCGATCATGCTTGAAGTCGATTAATTTTCCAGCATTTTTAAGCTTTGATATTTATCAGGTGGCTGTGTTCTATTTTCATGATGAATTCACCTGGCTGAAAGGGTATGGCCTCATTACAATCATGTTTGGTGTCAGCTTATTCAACTGGTACAAGTAAGTCATCAAGCTAAATTCTATTCAACCTATAATCATTTCTGATTTTTTGGTGAATTTTCTTTCATTCGATTGTAAACCACGCCATATGATCAATTATAATATACTGTGAATTCTGAGAATTATGTCAGTCCTATTTTTGTTCTCTCATGCAAAGCAGAATTATACCTTGCTTGTTTATGAATACAACTCTGGTCTTGAAAACCCACAATTTTCTTGATATTTAAGTGCAATCAGTAGCATTTTAGCTAATTATTAAAATATTTCAGATATGGGAAGTTGCACAAGAGCAAGAAGCATGCAGTGGATTATCCAACATCTAAGTATACTATTCTTGAGGATGTGGATGTGGAAGAAAGCAGCCCTATGAAGAGCCCAAGTCCACATTCCGACCAATGAATTTGCGGGCAACGCTTCTTAGTGAGTCCTCGTCGACATCGTACAAGGGATCCATGAAACAATGTAAGCATCTGTGCTCGTCTATGCACAATGTTGTACGCGAAAAATTTTGTTCAAGATAATCAGTTTCCCTTCTCGTGGAGGATTTTGGTATTACTAATGAATGATACGTGGATTCACACGTATAAAGTAACTTTGTATATTTTAATTAAATAATTTTTATATAATAGATTACAGTAATGTTTATACACGAATAACTTTAATGGATGAGTTTTTAAATACAAATATGCGAATTTCATTAATTTTCTTCAATTATATATTATATATATTTATATTTAGAAAAGACACGCCTGCTCCTCTTCTCATTCAATAGTTATGTGTTGGTTCTCGATTAGAAAAACTACTCTCTCTCTCCATCAGCTTTGAGAATTAGTCAACTACTGAGATTTAACAGGGTAAGCACTCTCCATCTCTTCCTGCAACTTTTAATACAACTTATTTGTTATTGCAACAAAGTGCTCCAC
>AYJT01095682.1:0-18753 GCA_001278415.1 Ocimum tenuiflorum | reverse complement strand
CGAGTCACATATTTATGACAAGTTTTAGGGATTTAAACCCAATTTCAAGATAATAATATTTGATTTTGAACATCAATACAATTTAAAATATAATAATTGATGCACATTCACTTAGAATAAACAGATTTTGATATAGCCAAATCTAACGGATTTTATCGAAATCTCTGTTGTTTTTAAAAATTGCTAATTTCGAAATTTTACGTGAAATTTACAAAAATATTAAAATATTATGTTAAAATTTGTAATATTTAAAAATTTGTGTAAAAATTGCAAAGAAATAATTATTGCGTAAAAATTTCAAAAAATTATGTTAAAATATGCAATCTAATAGACAACAAACATATCTGAAATATGCGGGGACTTCTCGGTAACTATTTACTTATGGCGTATTCTCAGGTTGATTACATCGGATATATTATCTGGCCTTTTGTGATCATTTTGGACCTTTTTCTCTCCGTCACTCGTGTTTTGAATTTGAGATAGAATTCCCTTGTGTGTGCGGCATTTCGATTTATTTGCAGGTTATTATCAATACAACACATTAAAGATGTACAGCATTTTTAGCTGAGCATTATGGTTTCATTTCATGATATATAATTAATCAAGAAGCTGCCTTGAGTTGTAGTATGTAGTTGAAAGGTTCTGTATTACTACGTTGGAGAATCATTGTGATGTGCTGGCGAATGATTTATCTTTTTAAGAGAAATACCAACACTAGAAAATGTGTAATGTGCTAAGCTTTAATAAATAAGGTTTTAGGGTTTTCCGAATGCACTCATCTGGTTCATGTGAATAATTGGTTGAGTATTAGTGTCAACTTTCTTTGCTTGGGGGCCTAAAGTGGCACCAGGAAATACTAAACCCCTTAAAGCCAAAGCAAAATTGGAAATATTTATGGCTTTAAGACTCGCATCCGTTGTCGACTCCCTCTGCTAGGTGCTTTTTGTGCCTCTACTATCTCTGCACAAATTCTCTACCTTTAAGAACGAGGTTGCTCAATCTCCCCTTTGGTTCCTCTCTTGCAGTAATTTTCACATTGCACTCTTGAATGATTGATTATTTGCAATATATGTTCAATGGGCGTTTTTCAAAGTGAGAATTGACATGTAAAAGCTGATTGTTCCTTATTAAATAAGGTCAAAATTTCATACTCTGCCCAGCATTGTTGTCTCCATTACAGTTCCAAACAAGGAGGCAGGTGTATTTCTTTTTCAAATTTCATTATTCTTCAATTTATAAAACTTCAGGATACTATTGGTACTGGATAGATTATAGATATCTATGTTTTTATGCTCCGTTATATACTGTACAAGTTTTTCACCATTCATGTTGATTAACGTTAGATACAGGTGTCTCACTGAAGCTATCTATCTTAAGGGATACAAAGTAAAATTTCTTGCTGGAAATACATTATCCAGTAAATGTTTGGTTTTTTCAATTAAAACCTTGTCAAATTCATTCTCTTATGAATGCTACTTACTGCTGTTTGAGAAGCCTGTGCATATCATCTTATCTATCGGTTTACTTCGGTTCTAGGATGATTCATTTAGTGGTCACTGGAAAATTTACCTTTTGGAATATTATTTCTTTATTTTATTTTTTCTTCTTATACTTTATTAAGATACTCTGACTTAGATATAAGAACACTGATTAAATCATCATATTCTTGAACTGGGAGAAGCTATCTTTTTAACAAAACCATCTGATATATCTATAATATATGCAAGACAAGTTGCCTGTTATCGTGCTAATATCATAAATGTCAAAGTGAAACTTATAGTATATTTATCTGTGTGCAGGGAAAAAATTGGCTGAGAGCATTGTCAAGGAGCGGCTTGCAGCATGCGTCAATCGAGTCCCAGGTTAGTGCTTCTTCGATTGAGGAAAAAAGTACAACAGTAGTATATTCTATTCTTGACTAGAATCTAATTGAGTTACTTCAGAGCAGTTCACTTTTATATAGTCAGATAAGAAATTACTGTTAAATCCCATATTTTTATTTTAAGAAAATGTGAATATTTTGTCATGTCAAGCTGTTGTTAAGTAATAATTTAAGTTTGTGCTTCTAAGTTTAACCTTCTTGTACCGCCTTGGGCTAGATAGTTTTAAAAATAGTATCATTGGTTGATATTTGAATTGATCCTAGGATATTGAATATTAAAAATGTTCCTCTTTCCTAGTTTTATTCGAGCAAATCTCTTAATCTTGGTGTGCTGCTTATTATGTATTCGAAGTTCTGTTTCGAGAAGCTTTTGAGGACAATCTCAACCGAATACTGTTAATCTTGAACTTGTTTAATTGATCAATCAATTACGAAGTGGTCTGCATGTGGTGCCAAATTATAGATGGTTCTTCATTTTTACCCATTAGCTCCCATTCAATGTATGATGCCTGAAAATTCTGAGCTAGAAATCTTTCCCAAATATTATACTGAGATGGGCCATGAAACCTACTTGGTCTTCATGGGCTGATCTGGACTCTGAAAATTTTGGCTCAATAAATACTGTCCCTTTTGTCACCTCCGCTAAAATATGACTATGCTTCTTCTTAATGCAGGTGTTGAATCAGTTTATGAGTGGAAGGGAGAGGTAATTATTGTCTATATTTTTGTGTGTCTATCTTGTGGTTTGAGTTTCTAAATGTTTGGAATGACTTTAGAAAATTTACATCTTGGTTCCCTTTTATTTATAAACAGATACAAACTGATTCGGGAGAACCACTTATTATAAAAACCAGGGAATCTCTTCTGACGGAGCATGTTAAGGCAAATCATGAATATGAATGAGTACTTACCCCTTCATGTTTCTTTTTTCTTTTAAATTGCAATTAGTTGGCTTATACTTTTAGCTGTTTTCCCTGTACTTCATTCTATTATGTATGCATTTCATTGTCATTGATTTTACGTAAGGTAGATTAAAAAAAGAAATATGATAATGTAAGCAAAAACTCCAAACGTTGTACTTAGAAGATGTCAAATGTAGGAGTAGCTTAACACAAATTGCTGAACCATCTACTTTTATTAGTGGATTCATGGATTTTTGATACCTATCCCATGTATCCGGACACACTTAAGCGGATGCAGGTGTCAGCCCTAACTCAATTTATTGAAAATTGAAATATTTGTTGAATCTCAAAACCCTAAATTACAATATATTTATAAGCAGTAAAGGAGACTTATTCAAAATGAACTCTACTTGTAGATAGGCATTATATTCCTTTGATACTCGTGTTCACGAATTACGTATCTAAAATACAAAAGACTCGGTATAAATAAATATAAATCCCATTTTAAAAATAAGTCTTCAATTCCTCTAGAAGAGAAATGAAGCTTGTAACCTTTTCCAGATGCAGTTTCATAACTTTATATTGTGAGTATAGAGTCTCAAGTATCGTAAACAAAAGCCTAGTTACGCATGTGTTGTAATAGTTGTAATTAGGAGTGTGATTTTTGGTTTATTATAAATGGGTAGAAAATGCCTCGTTTTGTAACTAGTCCATGAAATTATTCTCTAGACTTGGTAGTGATGGGAAGTGCTCCCAGACATAATCATTCTTGATGAGCTGGGTAACCAGATCTCGCGTGTTTTGTGTGTGTTCATAATTGCTCTCATATCGATTTCCTTAACATGATATTAGTATCAAAATGTTAGTCAGCGATTCAGCTAAACTGAGTAAGAAATATTAACCAAGAGGGCTACATCAATAGTGAAAAGAATGTGCCATGAAAAGTGAAGCAAACTACTGCTGTAATAGCTGTTGAAGTATGTGTAGATAAAAATAAATTATCTTTCATCACTGTCACATTCTTACCAATGTGTTCAACAATGGTATACCATGCACCCCCTGCTTCAGAAAACAGCAAGGGATATTTAATTGTTGAAGTAAGCTGCTAGAATGATCTCTTAAGAGTAGCTTTTACAACATTCTCACAAAATAGAATAGCTTTCACAAGAAATTTTATTTTTATCACCATCATCAGTGTTCGTAGTTTTATGTTTGCCTTGATTCTCCCATAGGGTGCCTGAGGTGATCTCCTAGCCCATAACGGGTGGCAATCGCGAGTATTAAGACGACAGTCGCCCACATTCTGGGTTTGCATTGCATTAAATAAGCGTTTGGCCTGTCCATGCCCTCAAATGTCGATCACTCGTATCTATGCCATCAATATAAACAGCATTTAAATTAATTGCATTTAATATAAAATTATGAAGGATGTCATCATCATCCTATAATATATCGTACGTCGTTATTTTATTTTAAATTTAGAATGCTTGCTTAATGATACATCAAATTAATAAGTTGCCTTCAAGGAGTTCATGTAAATGAAAAATAAAACCAATCCATATCGGATTTCATGAATCGCAATTAGATTTAATCATTGCATGTAAATAAATGCATATAAAATTCAAAAGATGATTAAATGGGGGTACTTTAGTTATTTATATGAAGTTCATTCAACTCCTGTATCGTGCTACTCATTTTATTCTTCAAGAATATAATCAACTAAGAAATGATAAATTCATTCATGGTGATGGTGCATACAGCTCACTGCATCTAGGTCTAGCTCCCTTCTTGTTTACCACACCCCCTTAGACCTTTACCTTTTCACTATTCATATAATTATAAGAGAATTTTTAGATATTGAACTTGAGAAGTCTTATTCTCGAACAATTTACACATAAGATATTACCACTTATATAATCTTAAAAATATAATATTTGTTTTAGAATTAGCAGCGGAGGGAGTAAGGAAAGTCTACCATCTCAGAATGCAGTAGTAAACACATTTCCATGACCTTAAAGGTTAAGATGTCGGGTCTATGTGGGACATTAGGGTGAAATTTGTTTAATATTATACTTTAATTAAAAGAAAAAAAGTTTGTTGCATCCGATTGAGAAAATATGTAATCCCCTAAATAAACTTGTGTTTGTTCAGGTTGTCATTCACCAAAGAGTATATTTATTTATTTGAGTGGCCAAAGAGTATATTTATTCATTGTACCTGATCACTAAAATATTTATATTAACTGCATAAAGACACAATTAGTTGCGAGTTTATGATTAACTCCCAGCAATAATCTTTCACCTACATCCATCATCTACTTTCCAAATATTATGTAAGCTCGCCCCTACTTAATTATGAAATTGCATTGCCAGCACTTTCATTCTCTAAGTACGGTCAACATATCTCTTTTTCACCTACAACTTCTGTTTTATTTAATGGTTGAGGATTTACAGGTTCTTTGAAATAAGCATGTCTCGATTTTCATACATACGGAGTAACCACAATCCCCCATCACATACTTTTACAGTTTGACATTTGGGGTTATAAAATTTAATTTAACTTGTATAGAAAGGCTTGATTGTAAAATAAGCTTATAATAACTTTCAATGTCACCTAGCTATTTTAATTTTGCAATTTCGTGAACAAATTTTATAAATGCTAGCGTCTGCATACACAGTGAAGCATTCGAATGAATACCTGAACTCATTTAAGTGTAGATCAATTTGTACAACTGTCCACCCGCTTGGAGTTTACAAATTGCCATGTAAATTGAGGTGGGACAAGTTTTTTCATTAAAGGCACTCTCTCTTATTAACATTTATAAAACATATAAAAGATTATCATATAATAGTGATATGAACTGAGACGGAGCGGGTAAATTCATGAGCAGAAACGGTATATTCTCCCGCCTTTAAAAAACAATCAACGGCATCGGCCGTTAACTGCGTTTGATTATGACGACAGTTGACTCTCAATCACAAGAACTAAATGACGGAATTACCCCTGGTTCAATTCTAAATTCATTTCATGAGAAAGCGTCGGTGGGAAAATCGGTGTACTGAAATTGAAAACGAAAAACTCCGACGAATAATTGTTGACATACAAAAAATATATAATTTATATGATATATGAGATAGAAGGGGGCGAAAGAATCGCTTCTAATAAAAGTCATCAAAAGCTGAATTCCCTTCTTTCGATATATGTGGGGTATAATCGGATAATATGTAAATTTAGAGAGAGAAAAGGGTAGCAAACAAATATTTTGTGCGTGTGAGACGAGGCGACGGCATGGCTGAATTAAGCGTTGATTCCGTTTGCCTCGATGTGGAAACAATCTATCTCGGCGGGAAGGTTGTAATTGTTCCATTCTCAAACCTTTTTGAGGATTTTGCTCTGCCATGAGTATGCATCATTGCTTATTGTTTTTTATTTAATTCATCTCGCTTTCTTTCTCCCTTTTTCTTTATTTTGCTGTTTAAAATGAGTCTTGCGCATTTTGCTATGTGAAATGTTGAATTTATGTGCTACCTTCCTTTTTCAACTACGTATTAATTCGTGTTTTCCGGAATTCGAATTTGGAGTCCATTGTTAAGAATTAACTAGTCTTATTGATTCAATCTATGTTTGATTCTCGTTTGTGTGTAATCTCTGAATTGCAGACGTAGTGTATGTTAGCTTAGTTTTGGGGGAAACTTTACTTTGGACCCACTCTAGCTTTTATTTTGATTGTTTTGTTTCCTCTAGAGAATAGTTCAGGTGTTCAAATTTTTATGATTTGGTATTCGTTGGAATAGCATTGTTTTGGTGTCACTGAATAAAGCGAAGGAAGAATATACTAATTTCTGTTCTATCCAATTCGATTCTCAATGGTTTTGAGAACAAAAATAACTTTTTTAGATGGAAGTTTTAGCCAAGTTGAGAACTTTGAAAGATAATAGGATTTAGATGTTCCGTTTTTAGTTCTGAGAAATTTACGACATAGTTCTTTGTGATATCTATGTTATCTTAGTCTGTTTAGACTCTTGATTCTGATGCTTGAGATTGTCAACTTCTGATTCATTAAAACTGCTTGCTAAAACTTTTTTGTCATCTGGGAGTGTCTAGTGACACCTGTAGCTTTCATTATTGTAATTTCACTTTGAGGCATCTTAGCTGTTGTTTGTCTATTCTATTTACTTTACAAATGATTGGTAGTGGCAATCATTACATGATTATCATATCTGTCAGCATAATAATAGTTGAGTTCTAGAGGGTGCTATTTTCCGATGTGAAGTTAAGTCTTTTGAGGTGTCAAATGATTGGGAATTGCAAAACCTTTCTTCGTCTTTGACTTTTCATATCAATGATATGTGGCTAAAAGTTGGGTTGATGCATATACTTAACTTTATTTTTAAGAATGAAAAAGTCGCTTGACTAAATTATGGAGTTTTCCTTTCCTTGAAGGATGAACAAGCAAGTTGAATGGTTGTTTCTGTTTAGCTAATAGTTTTCTGTTTGGTAAAGATATCAATGCTAAATGACTTCCTCTCCTACAATCCACACTACAAAGAATTTGACTAAACTTTTTGCTAACTTTTTTTCTTATTATGTATGATGTGCATCATCAAGCAGGAGCATATTGTACGAACTGCAAGTGGTTCAGTTTCTGTTATTGTTTATGGAGATCCAGATAAACCTGCTCTCATTACTTATCCGGATTTGGCTTTAAACCGTGAGTGATGAGTTCATCAATTGTTTACGACATTATGGATTAGTTAATTTTTCTCTATCTGCTCCCTAACCAATATTTAGACCCGTGGTTCTTTTTTCTGTCAGATGTGTCTTGTTTTCAAGGTTTATTTTTTTGTCCGGAAGCAGCAGCATTGCTCCTTCACAATTTCTGTGTTTACCATATCAGCCCTCCTGGGCATGAGGTTTGTCATTACCCATCTCGTGGATGATTTCAACAGTAGATTTGTCAGCTCCGTTTTCTTAGTTTATTATGTGCTACTTGTTAGCATTTTCTATATATTATTAAATGATATTACTCACAGCACATTTAAATGGAACTCCAATAAGAGTTCTTGCAGTTGGGTGCTGCTGCAATTAGTGATTGTGATCCTGTGCCTTCTGTTGATGATTTAGCAGATCAAATCCTTGAGGTGCTCAACTACTTCAGGTACACTTAATATGACATCGGTTTTATGACATTTTGTTAGCATTAAATTTCTCTTATTGCGTCTTGGTTGTTATAAGCTTCATAAGTTTAAGATGTGAAATTTGATTTTTTTTTCAGGCTTGGTGCAGTCATGTGCATGGGAGTAATGGCTGGTGCTTACATCCTTACCTTGTTCGCTGTATGTTGTCAGTAGTGCTTCACTACTATTCTGTTATGATGTCCGCATTTTGGATCCACATCAGAGTGTGGATGGACATATTAGTGGGGGTCGATCTTTGACCCTTGATCATGCTTTTGGGTTAACTTAGGGGTCCCAACCTTATATGCCTGACAATTTGGTTACTATGATTGATATAATAAATGAGACATGGGGAGAAATACTCTCAGTTTTATTCATCAACACACATCTATATTCGAAGATCTATTTCTAGGTATTAAATCACCTAACTGATACTCTATACCATAAATAATCTTTGATACTACCCGTCAAGTTAGAGCATTAGATTTCAATCATGCACAACTTGTTACAAGATAATAAACTCTTAACACTTTCGGTGTTCGGATTAGAAGCAATATGCATCGGAGCGGACAACACAGCCTTCATATTTAATCAAAAAAGAAACATAGCTGAAAACTATAGAACGTTAGGGCTTCGGGCCTTATATGAATAGCACATCTTATAAGTTTCTTATCTTGTTATGGAACTAAGAGTGTTAATGTTGGCAGATGAAATACAGAGAAAGGGTAGCTGGTTTGCTACTTATTTCGCCTTTGTGCAAATCACCATCTTGGGCAGAATGGCTCTGCAATAAGGTTGCAATTTACACTTCCTTACGAGTATTCCTTTAACATGATTTTGATATATGAAATAAAAAAGTTACAATGAAACTATGCAGGTTATGTCAAATTTGCTGTACTATTATGGTATGTGCGGTCTGCTGAAGGAATGCCTACTTTACCGTTACTTTAGCAAGGTATTTCATATTTCTATTCAATAATCAGCAAATCATCCAATCACAATGCATCCCGGAGTTGTTTTCTTGGAATCTATTGGTTACTGATTTTCTTTGTACCAGGAAGTTCGTGGCAATGCATTAGTTCCAGAATCGGATATAGTTCAAGCATGTAGAAGAGTTAGTTCTTAAAAGATTCTATTTTTACTATTCCCAAACCAACTTCTGCATACGTCCTTGTTGAACACTTATTCAGGAGTTAATATTTGTTTGTTTTAATTTCGGATCCAGCTGCTGGATGAGAGGCAGAGCACAAACGTGCTGCTTTTTCTTCAAGCAATAGACAGGTAAAAGATTTTAGATGTAATAGTGATTTTTGGGCAAGTTTTCATGACATCATTTGTAATGGTTAAAGATTTTAACTCATCTCTATTTTTTGCCAATGTATAG
Source organism: Ocimum tenuiflorum (assembly GCA_001278415.1). Taxonomy (NCBI): domain Eukaryota; kingdom Viridiplantae; phylum Streptophyta; class Magnoliopsida; order Lamiales; family Lamiaceae; genus Ocimum; species Ocimum tenuiflorum. Next base: position 9,408 of record AYJT01095682.1, on the reverse strand, counting down.
GAGACCTGACCTAACTGAGGGCTTGAGAAAATTGAAGTGTCAAACTCTAATATTTGTTGGGGATAGTTCTCCTTTTCATTCAGAGTCTCACCACATGATTGCCAAACTGGACAAGAGATACAGTGCCTTAGTTGAGGTACACAATAACATACACAGAGTATAGGGTAACATTTTCAATATTTCATTGGGAAACAGCATTAGTTTTACCAGAAAAAAAGGGAGAGGGAGATAAACACCAATTTGTAGATGTAGCTTTCTGCTTTTGGTTTGTAGGTTCTACTCATTATCATATCTATTACTTCACTAAAATCTGAACTTGACTGTAGAAATTTAAAGGCATAGTTTGAATTTATGGCCATTTTGTACATAACTGTGGGTGGTAATGTAGACTAGTGGTGATGCAAGGGAGGAATGATGTTGTACAGGTGGTAGAATGCGGATCAGTTGTGACAGAGGAGCAGCCGCAAGCAATGTTGACATCAATGGAGTATTTTCTTATGAGTTATGGTCTGCACAAGCCAAGTCAGTTTAGTGGGAGCCCGAGGAGTCCGCTGAGCCCTACGTGTATTGCACCAGAACTCCTGTCGCTGGAAAGCATGGGATTGAAACTGAAGCCAATCAAGACACGCGTCACGTCACAAAGATTGCATTAGATTTGTTGGCACTCTGTATATAGTTTTGCATTTTTTGGTTGTTAATGTTGTGAGAGCAGAGGGGTGTAGATATAAAATTCTTTATTGGACATAGGGCGGGAGTTTGTTGTATGATACATTCATTTGTAGTCGGTCATGAAAGTATCACTTGATTATTTGTACCATCTGTAAATCAATGACGGCGAGCTATGAATAATGCAGCCCAAGTGAGCTGCTCTCTCTCTCTCAATTTGGAATTGGAATATCCTCTACTGGTGTTGCATTTTTTTAAATAAATGCATGTATTTTTATGTGCATTTTAACTTCTAAACGTTGGTGATTTTCATAGATATTGATTACAATACATATAAAATGTATGAGTTTATATTCAAAAAATGCAGTGCAATATCTCATATACAGCTAAATTGTACAATAGAGGATTCGAATCCGCAATTTTATCGAGGATTTGTGCTGTGTTAATGGGTTAGTATACAATTTACTTGAACAACTTTTGAACCATAATTCAAGGAATCCAAAAGAAATATGCCATGTGAAGGGGAAGTAGAGCTAGACCCTGAATGGGCACACTTAAAGAAAATACAATGTTAGAAAATAAAGTCAAATTGGCACACTTATGAACAATTGACATAAAAGCCAAAAAGAAAACGATTGAATTTGACACTATTGATTACAGTATAGTTGACTGACTATTGGCAAGCCTGATAGTTTGAGTTGCTGGAATAATTATTTAATATTTTCTTTTAAAATCTCATTCTTAAATTTTATCCCACTTAAAACGTGTAAAAACGGCCTTAAGAAAAAACTATTAACCTGGTCCGAGTCCCAACACTTTTTATTTTAATGCTTTTTTACAGGAAGATCGGAATTAAATATGAATAGCAGAAAGTTATTGAAGCACTCATTCTTTGCTCAACAAATCATATTATGGCATCTGAATCCGCATAGAACACCCAATTAGACCAAATTCCTTTACTTTACTTTCCTTTTTCTATTTATAGTAATTTTGTTAATGAGCTGGGAACTGGAATCTAACAAACTTGGCTTCAAACTTTTTCCCACATGTAATAAATGTAGTTTCGCTTCCTTCCTCTGCCACATCCAAAGAGAGAGGGAGTTTCCTTTCTGCCTCTCTCTCTCTCTCTCTCTCTGTACATATACACCCAAGTTGTTGGTATTAGATATATAACATTGGTAGGAAGCATTCAAGTAAAAGGGTATGGGCGAAGAGAGAGATGAAAAGGTGAATGGAGTAATTGATGGGATGCCTGTTGTGGTGAAGGAGTTTATTGCTGGTGGGGTGGCCGGGGGACTCGCCAAGACTGTTGTTGCTCCTCTTGAACGAGGCAAGATCTTGTTCCAGGTAGTATTCATTTCTACCCATTTCTTTTTTTCAACTATTTCTTTGTTGGTTTCTCAACTTCATTTTGGCTGAAACATTTCTGCTTTTTTGCTCTGATGTGGACATTGGGTAAAGGGGCAACTAACAGTTAATTTTTAGTTATAGTACCTAGTGAGTTTTTGTCTGTTTCAGAGAGAGTGGTTTAGATTATGAGTGATGGTCAATTAGTCTCAGCATATTTGTGAGTTGGATGCGGAATCCATAGTATTGCTGACGGTGAAGATATGCAAAATTCATGTTCTTAATTATCAGACCACAAAATCATCTACTCGGTTCTTGACTATTTATGTTTAAGATTTCGTTAGTAAAATTCTTGATCCTACTAATATCCTGTTTAGGTTTATTATGCCCAAGAAAGTATTTTTCCTAACAAATTGGAAATGAAAATCGTCTCCTAATAAATTGCCAATGAAATGGAATTAACTTGTGTAGGAGTGATTATATCTAGTGACTAATATGGTGAACTGTGTAGACCTAACCGGTTCTGCATGTAAGAAGCATCAGACTTTACTGGATTTGTGGAACTTTGGTCTCCCTTAAACAGAAAAAGGAAAACAAATTCATCTTGGCCTCAATTGATATTCTTCACTCATTGCTACCTCGGATGATTGGAAGAGGTTTAGTGAATCTTGCCGAAACATCACATGAAATTCTCATTCTTATGCTTTATTTGTGTATTGTAGCACTTCTAAAATAACAATTTGTGAGGAACATTGTTTCTGTTGTTATATTTAACGGGGTAGATAATTTGCTATAAGCTTTTATATTACTGAGACTCAGATGAAGTCTGATTGCTTCCAAGTTTATTGGGCTGGCTTTTGCACTCTTGAGAAAAGTAACATGTAAATATTTGATGGGGGAAAGAAAATAATATTTGCATTATTCATATATTACCCAGACCAGAAGAGCTGAGTTCCATAGTCTTGGCCTGTTGGGAACCTTCTCGAAAGTTGCAAAAACAGAAGGGGTGCTTGGTTTTTATAGGTAGAACCCTATCTTAGTTGTTTCCTCCATAGCTCTTTTAATACTGTTTTCTTTCTTTTCAATTTTTGCATTCCTTCTTTGATTTCTCCTTTCGTCACATGCATTAACATTCTTATTATATTTTTTATTAGAGGGAATGGAGCTAGCGTCGCTCGGATTGTACCTTATGCTGCACTGCATTATATGGCCTACGAAGAATATCGAAGATGGATCATCTTGGGTTTTCCCAACGCTGGGAGAGGCCCTGTCCTTGATCTTGTAGCTGGATCATTTGCTGGAGGGACAGCTGTGCTTTTTACTTATCCTCTCGATTTGGTTCGGACAAAACTGGCCTTTCAGGCAAGTACCAAGATAATGCTTTGCTTCTCCTTTCTCGGATCCTTGAACAACATAGATTGCACAAGTAGGAGCACATGTTACTTTTTGAACTATCAACCTAGTTACAATGGCCTCCCTTCAATCTTTGGTTGATTATTTGCTAGTTATTCGAACTTGAAGGCTACAGATGTCCTATAGGGATAACATTAGAACTTCCCTATGTCTTAATGTTTTCGATAACGAGTGCATATAGAGCGATGCAGGTTGTTGAATCCTCAAAAATAGCTGCTAAAATGCATGCTCAGAGAGATATAATCTACAATGGGATTAGGGATTGCTTCTCCAAGATATATAAAGAGGCTGGCATAAGAGGCCTCTACAGAGGTGTTGGTATGTCTGCTATTCTATCCAACGTTTCATTTAAGAGTTCTCGATTCATCTTGTTTTTTCCTTTCCAGCTCCATCGCTCTATGGAATCTTTCCTTATGCCGGATTGAAGTTCTACTTCTACGAGGAAATGAAAAGGCAGGTCCCCGAAAATCACAAGAAGGGTATCGCAGTTAAGCTCGTGTGTGGCTCCGTTGCGGGCTTACTTGGACAGACCTTCACATACCCTTTCGACGTTGTCAGGAGGCAAATGCAGGTCTCTTCTACCACAAATCTACCCACAATATCTCTGTTTAAAAAACCTACGGTTGAGACTGTCGATTGCAGGTCCAACGGCTGATGATATCGGGCAGCAGTAGTCCTACTCCTCTGCAAGGGACTGCAGCAACTCTGGTCTCAATTGTCCTAACACAAGGATGGAAACAGTTATTTTCTGGGCTCAGCATCAACTACCTCAAAGTGAGACCAATCAAATAAATATATTTACTATTTTTCGACTTATTTTCCATTTTCAGGTTGTGCCTTCTGTGGCAATCGGATTCACTGTTTATGATGTCATGAAGGCATATCTGCAAGTCCCATCAAGAGATGAGATTGCGGCGGAGCGACAGAATAGTCAGCCGTTGTCTGTACATTCTTCACCGCCATTATCTCAAACTCAACCATAGTCGATCATTCTTTAACAATTATTGTTGAATCTCAGCTTCAACATGTAGATGGATCATTTAGATAAGTGTATAGTATACATATTAGTATATTCCTTCAAGATGTAATGTGTATAGTATATATATTAGTATATTCCTTCAAGATGTAATGTAGGCATATATTTATGTTCCAATAAATAATAATTGCATAGGCAATACAAGAATTCTTATAAATAGTAATATAGTCAGTCCGAAAGCCAACTCAACACTCGTGGTGGTAACGTAGTCGGCTTCGGGTGAGTTCGGTCAGGTCCCCTGGAGTGCGGGCGTTACAGATGGTATCAGAGCCGAACCTCTCCCAGTACGGTGTGGTTCGTCCCCGAACCAAGCGGATGCTGGTGGGCATGTCGGGCCCCGGCGAAACAGAAAGTGTACGCCGGTGCACGAGGCAAGATTAAAGGGCAGTTCCCATAAGACTTTCAAGAGAGCAAGGGGGACATGAATGAACCGACACACCAGAACGAGAGAGATTCTGAGACTATACTGGAATGTGACAGTATAATCAAAGAGGCTTAAAGCATAGTTTGCTTTTTTGGCCCTTATTCCAGGAAAACATGAAAGTTAAGCGTGCTTAATATAGGGAAGAATTGGGATGAGTGACCTTTTGGAAAGTTTCTCAGGATGCGTGCGAGTGAGGGCAAAACAAGCTAGAAAGGACTTGTGTTGGTTTGTGGGGCCAGTCGTCAGTCCAAAAGCCGACTCAACATCGGTGGTGGTAACGTAGACGATCTGGGGTGAGCTCCGTTGGGCTCTGGGGTGCGGGATGTTACATATATCGAGGGAGAAACTTGTTATAAGCAACTAGTTATTATTAAACAGAATCTCCTAGTCATACACACTATACAATACCAAAATTTATGATGAGTAATTATAGTCTATAAGACATCTTGAAATGCACCTAGAGATGTAAAATGATAAATAATAATGTAATAATAAAAAAAATTATTAGCATTTATAATGTAAAATGCCTCCCATGGAACTTTTTGTTGCATTAATAATGTCTATTAGTTTTTCTTTTTCTTATGCCCTTTCACAAATTTTTCAACATGTGTATGCGAAGTCATTTATTAGGTTATTTTCTTCTTGTTTGATGCCGAGAATCTATAGCTTCCAAAATGTAAGAAGTTTTTTCGAGTAAACTTCCAAAATATGAAACTTGAAAATGCATCTTTATGGAAAACCTAATGTAGTAAATAAATATTGTATTATTTTTAATGAAAATATCATAGAAAATAAATAAAGAGGTATGCCCTAGTTGTGGAAATTAAAAATTCTCTAAATGAGAAAGATGTAGGGTTCGAATCCACTGTCTCACCATCCCTAACTATAAAAAAAGAAAAAGTAATATAACTTAAAAAAGATAAATAAATCCAACGACATCCAAGCAGTCGTGGGCAACAAGTAAGATCCCAATTTGAACCATTTTTCTTTTTTTATTTTTTATTTATGCCAGTGATCTAATTTGAAAACCCTCAAACAAACCAATCAGAGAAAAAAGTGCCGAAAAAGGGGCCGATGGCAACGGTCATATCAAGATAGCGAGAGATGGGAGTGCGTTCCACCGGCTCCGACGCCACTACGATACGGCTGAAGAGAGAAGATTTTCGGCGCACCAAACATGACTCTGCTTTCTCCCAATGGAAGGTTTCTTTCTTCATCTCACTGCTACTTGTCTCTTAAATTTAACCACTTTACCAGCAGAATCCTGTTGTCTTTATTGTGAAGTAGAAGAATTATAATTACTGATGCTTTTTCTGAAGCCTCTCTGATAGCAAATTCCTTATTTTACCAATCTTCTTTGATTTCCAGTTTGATTCCTTGTGTATTTCTGCTTCTTTTGAGGATGAAAAATCGTTTTGAAGAAGTTTTCTTAATCTATTTCGATTTCCTTTTGGAGGAATGGTGGTGTTGAGGAAGTATTGCACTGAGTTTTAATTGGTAGAGATCAGTAGTAATTTACTTTGATTGTATCATCATCAGCGAGATGCGAAGGGAAAATAAAAGTCATCTTTCAATAAGACAGACTATTGTTGCAGCACCAAGTTTTAAAATTTCAAAGCGATAGTGGAATGAACTTAGGATCAAAAAATTGTATCTCTTGCTTGTGCATTAGTTTAATGCCGATGTACATCGTTGTTATGACTAGATTCTAATAGGAGCCTCTGATTGGGAAGATTATTCAATGGGAAAAGAAGGAGCAGAGAGGTACAGGACACAAAACCTCCCAAATGGGACTTCATGTCCAGGAGTCTACGAGCTTGGCATTGCTACATCACGCCCACAATCAGGAAGAGAAACCAGAAAACTTGACTCGAGTTATGTGATTCCTGTTTATCTTGGTCAGTCCGATAATCTTAGGAACAGAATGCAGCAGTATGGTCGTGATGGCGACCATTTGGAGAATGGATGTACAAGTAGCAAGATTTCTAGCTACCAAAGCGCTTCTTCGGCTAAGGGGCCTGGATTATTTACAGATATATTTTCAAGAGGGCTGCCAATTGTTTATAGATGTGCTCCTGTAAGTACTCTATCTATTAGCCTTTTACTTTGTTGAGTGCCTTTTAATTCATTGAGTGCTTCATCAATGAATTGTTCAATTGTGTTCTGTGCAAAATCCCTTCTAGAATAAAAAGAAAATCTATATGCACTTTTCATTAGGCCTTTTTGTTTGGAAGTTGATACGTAGGTAATAACGAACACACAATGTGTACACAGTCGAGATTTGTTTACCCAATTCATCGAGAATGACTATGTCTAGGGCTACCAAGCTAGGATATTTCCTTAGAGAGAGTTATGAACAACTGACAACAAAAATAGGCATTTTCTATCTCTTACTGTGAATAAGAAATATGTGAACTAACTAAATTGGCTAAAGAAGTCACGTCCCAAGTTTTAAGCTATATGAAATTCGGAACTTGGAGATTCGCTATGAAGGGTCTTGGAGAAGTCATACATTTTGTTTTCAGACCTTTTATTCTTTTCGCAGATGAGCTCTAAGCAGGATGCAGAGGTAACTGAGAAAAAGCTGCTTGATAAATTTGATTATGCATGGAACAAAGACAGCAATGGTCCACGCCGCCAGGATGATATCCATAAAAAACTGGAACGTCTTGAAAAAGCGTCTAAAATTTCACTTCTTGCAAAGAAGTTTCTTCTTTCCAACCACAGGGAAGTGGGAATTAGAATCAGAACTGGCTCTAATATGAGTGAAATGGATAATAGTACAATATTCTCAAGAATACTTGGAGTTAGAAGGGTGCAGGCAAGACCAGTGCAGGATGGTTATGGTGATAGTGGCAATAATATTTGTGGAGTTGCCATCGGCAATGGTTCTGTTTGCACTACAGCACCCGTTGCAGGAAGAAAGCGGTGTGCTATGCACAAAGGACAGAGAGTAAACGGCTATATTTCAAAGTCGAATACAGAAGGAAAAGCTCCTTCTATTGCTGCGAGGCTGGCATCGGGTGTAGAAACTAATCAAATTCAAGAGTTTTCTGGTTTTCATGACCAGAAATGGAGTTATATCAGAGAGAACCATCGTCCTTGTGATCATACTCCTGATAAAGAGTTTGATCTCATTTGTGGATTTATCTTGGAAGATGATTCTTCATGTAAAAACAGACCCATTCGAGGAAATAAAAGGTGTGTGGAGCATAAAGGAAGGAGGATCCGCAGATCCAACCCAAGCTTGCAGGGCAAAAATCCTGACGAATTCATGTATGCTCAGATCCTCCAAATGTGACAACTTTGTATTGTGAATGTGATAATATTCCAGCCCTCTATTGACCGGGTTCAGGTTCCTTTCGACTTGAGCAATAAACATAGAGCCTTCGATTCTCGAGCTCTCACATCTCAGCCGAGAAACTGCAATGAAGATAGAAGGCTTATCTGCTGAGTTACTCTTTGACAAAAACTGCTGGAGCCCAGTAACATATATATTTATTTGACATCGTGTATAACTATGACTAATGATAAACGGTTCACATCGTTGTTGTAATAGATTATATATTTATTTGATATTTTGAATAACTATGATTAATTATGAATGTACGATGAGCAAATTTCACAAGATGATGTATGTAATAGATTCAACTTTCTTGTATTTCAACGAGAATGAACTTTCGAGTCTCTCTCTATCTCATTGAAGATGCGGGTGATAAACCCAAAGCTACATTGTGAACTTAAGTATTTGTTTGTCTTGAGGATATTCCTCTTACGGTGCATGCTGCCCAAGTTGATTTGAATATTAGGTGCTTTAAGTGTCGAAAATTGCTATGGATATGAGTTTGATAGTAGAGGGAATGACTATGAGTTTGAGAATGAAATCCACTAAGTTAAAAAGGGTCAAATATCCATTCTAAAATTACCAATCAAACAACTTATTTTGAATTTAATTTCATTCCTCCATTCCAAATCCACCAGCCAAATACCACGTTAGTTTCAGCAACTTCATTTGTTTCTTAGCTGAGCTCATACCCAAACTACAGAAAATTAGAACAATGTATGTGGAAGAGAAAATGTAATTCATTTGAGTTGGTTTCAGTGAGAAATTGTCTGTGTCTAGGTATTAGGAACTCATCAATCACATACATATTATCCTTTGTAATTAAATACATCACTTTTGTATTAATATATCATAAGTAATATGTTTATTATTTTTACAGTAATAAATTAAAAAAAAAACATGCAATATGATATATTTATTAATTGTGGAGAATATATCTGTAAATTAAAAATGATGAGCTCCTACTTCTTACACATTTTAACTACAAGGCTTGCAAAATTCTCCCATGCAAGAATATACTATTTTATTTATTAATTTTTTCTTTTAGAAGAGCAAGAGTACATATCATCGTTTTCATATCCAATCCGGCCCCACAACGGCTGCCGACATTTTCACCGGCGAGGCGCCACTCTAAACGACATCATCGGCCATGCCTGCCGGAGAATTCCACCACCGCCT
>AYJT01095647.1:0-11267 GCA_001278415.1 Ocimum tenuiflorum | reverse complement strand
TCACCGTCGTCCCCTCTGCTGCCGCTCTCGTCATCAAGGCGCTCAAGGAGCCGGAGCGCGACCGCAAGAAAACCAAGAATATTAAGCACAATGGCAATATCTCCCTCGACGATGTCATTGAGATAGCCAAGGTGATGGCGCCGCGCTCCATGGCCAAGGATTTAAGCGGTACCGTCAAGGAGATTTTAGGCACGTGTGTCTCTGTTGGTTGCACGGTCGATGGGAAGGATCCCAAAGATTTGCAGCAGGAGATCACCGATGGAGACGTAGAAATTCCTCTAGACTAAGGTTAAATTTGTAGCTGAGGTTTTCATATAGTTTTGTTTATTTATTACTCTTTTTTATTGCTACTGGGGTTTTTCTGGAGGAAGACATTTCGAGGATAATTGTTTAATGGTATTCATTTTGTTAAGTTAATTTGCTAGATTGTACCTTATGAGTTTGTTGATTGACTATTTGAAGTAATATTAATGTAAAACTGAGTTTTGAGTGTTTCCGTTGCTAGCAGCTACGCAGATTTTCGGCATCACTTCGAATGCATTTTCGTGTAATGTATGGATGTTGTATTAGGATAATTTTGTTTGACCTTGTTTCATTAATATGGACTGAATCGACTGAGCTTTATCCCAATCCAACATTTACTTAGTGCGCTCTAAGTTTACGAGAGCTTTAGTCTAGTAGATATTTAAAGTTCGCTTAAAGTTGTAGATTATGTTTGTCATTAAAGCTTAAAAAGAGCTCATCAATCTTACAATTCACTTCGATTCCATTTGGACCTTGGATGAGCTCAACGCACTTGCTCTAAGATTGAAGTGACTGTCTGGAAAAACTAGATTAAAACAATGAAGTGCCTCCATTTACATCTTTCAGGTTATGTTAGGTGCGCTAATTTTCAAACTACATGTTGAACTTTAAATGTCGAAGACTTGACTCGAGGGATATGGTGTCTCGATCGTTGAGAAAGAAAATGAATCCGAACACTGAAAGTATGCATCGTTGGTAAAGGATAGTTTAGGGTTGCTAACTTTCTTGAGGTTATGTTCCATAACATATTCTTGAGGTTTTTTTGAAGTTTTAGTAATGGAAGTTAATTGTGATGCATAAATGACTTGCCATAATATGTCTCCTTTTTGCAAATTCTGTATGTGGATTTGAATGTTTTATCTGATGGCAGACCATGTTGGTCTCTGTAGTTTGGAATTGGAATGTAGCCATTCCATGATATTTTAGTAAGTGTTTCCATGATATAATAGACGTGCTAGGAAAAGAAAGCAAAGAGAGCCACGTGTCTGGTTTGATTTGGATGACGGCAGGTTGTGTCGGCCGAGTTTCGTGCCATGTGTGAGGGTACGAGGTTGCCCTATTTTAGAGGTAAGTAAACTGTGGGTTGATAGTTGAAAAAAGCAGAATCTGAATGTGCCAAATGTATGGGAAGAAAGTAGGGCAGCAATATCTTTTCACATGTCCCTAATCATGCCAAATTCCTACTTTTTGTTGATGGAGTTGGGATATTTTACCACAGGGTTGGGCTATATAAGCGGCCTCAGTAGTTTGATTATAAAATCAGACATAGCTGGAGTTGTTGAGTGTTAAAGAAGTGAAAATGTCGAAGAAGATGGTGATGGAGGTGGCGCCTTGGCCTATTGTATTCCCCCCTCTGAAACCTTGTCATTCTCCCAATCTGGAGACGATCAAAGAAGACTCGGCAGAAGGCTACGAACCCCCCTTCAATTTTGTTCTAAATTGGCTGCTCCTTCCATTTCTCTCCTTTTCTCGTCGCCTTTCCACGAGGATATAGAATCTCCCTTGTTTCATTAGTCTATCATGATTTCTTGTTTCTTGCAACTGCCCTGTTTTTGCGTGGCACAGGTTGCACTCTCTTGTATGTTGTCACCATTTATTGCTCATTCTTGTTTATTTTTCTTGATATGCTCATTTTGCTTTGTTTATTATTCCTTTCGCGATGTCTATTGATAAAATAAAGTGGAGTGCAAATGCACTCCTCGATTGCTTACGTGTGCTCAAATATGCCTTACTTTCAGAAGAGAGAAAGGTTAACTCGATTTCTACATAATAACTTTTTAACTGTCTTGTGGATAAGCCCATCCAATAATTTAAGAAATCAAGAGAATAAAGCAACATAGTTGAAAAGTTCATTTTTACAATTTTCAAAATTAGGTTTTTGAGGTGATAATTGATTCAGAAATTCTCGATTTTTTACTCACAAGTAGGGGTGTAATTGAATCGAGTATTGTCATGTTCAAGTTTGATTCATGTAGGCAAGAAAAATCAATGGGATCAGCAGGAATGGTGTCACTGAGATATCACCGATCTTCTCTTACGACATTTCTTGTCCGATTTCTATGTCAAGTTTAGGAAGGATTTTTTTTTTTAAATCACCGGTATATAAGATGCAAAAAGTATGATTTGAAGGCACTCTTCAGAAGGGAAATTCAGGTACTACCAAGTCGAGTTTCGACTTTTATTATTGAATACTTAAATGCTCATGAACTTAATTCAGTTGTAATCGAATTTTAACGAACTTTCTAAGTATCAATTAAATATAAATAATTATTATTTTCTATTAAAAATAAATTACAACTATAAAAAATATTATATCTAGCAAAATTCATTCTTTTCTCGTAAATAACAAAGTAAATTAAACGGCTTATTATATTATCACTAACTAAAAAATAAAAAATATAAATTTTACATAATTAATTATTTCATATTTCTTTCTATTTTTAAGCTAACGAGTTTGATCACAAGTCACGAATCGAATACTACAAAGCTCAATTTTGATTCATTTAATTAACGAGGTGCGCTAAACGAGCTCGACCGAATTTTTATTGAATCAAGATCGAAGTAGTTCAGTCATTTGCAGCCCTAATTATAAGGCCTCGCAAATATTAGCGGCCAATGGCTCCACAACTTTTTTGTGATATGATCTGGTTTGGGTAATTAGTTTGATCTCTTTGGTGGCTAATTTTCGTTTCATTTGGAGAAGATGAACTGTGCTAGGTAAACGAGTGCGATCGCTATGATTGATTGGGAATGGAAATTGTTAAAATATACTACTATAATAACAAATATATATAATCAGTTTTGGGAATATAAAGAGAAAAATGAGGATGAAAAGGGTCATGCTATTTGTGTTGTTCTTTAACGATGTTTTAATATAACTTTGTGATCGATTAAGAAAAAGAGCGTCCAACATCGATCTATACTGATTTAACGATGAATTAGATAATACTAACGAGTCATGGAGATGGATGTGATGTAACAATTGTATGGTCGGCTCTGCTGCAGTCGGTGGTGCTGATGTGTAAAGAACCAATAAATTATCATTATGAACGACAAATTTATGTATTTATTTATTTAAGAATAAATAAACAGAAAATTTGTATGCAATCTAATTTGATTTGGATAAAAATAATTGTGTGTGGATTTGATCTCTAGATCTCTTTTGATTCTTCTCATCAAATTTAATCTTTGAGTGTTTGGAGCGTTCTTCGAATCTTCAAAGGAATTTGACTCCTTCAATCTTCTTGAACTTGAATTTGAGGCTTTGTGACGTTGATCCGGATGGTCTGCACCTTGTTTTTGGATCGAACATTGAATTTGATTTGAGCTTGATGAGGACATTGATCTCGTTCTTGAATGGTTTGGAACTTCGATTTTAATCTTCAAGGATTTCTGGATTTGATAACGTTCCCCAGGGTTGGGAAACTTTAATTCTGGATCAAGCGCTAGACTTGGCTTGAATTTGACGTATCGTCGTTTTTGGTGAATTTGAACTTTAATCTTTGTCTTCAATGAATTGTGGATTTGAAAACATTGTCGGGAGCAAAAGAGCCTTGATTCCAGATCGAACGTCAGATTTGAGTTGAATTTGGTGAAGAACGCGTCATCTTCCACAAAGAACAACTTGAATCTCTACTTGAATGCATTGAATGCGCCTTGAAGATGTAGAGAGGATGTGTGTGCGCCTCCTCCTTCAATGTGTGCTTTTATTTCTTGAATGTGTTGTTGGTCCCAAATCATAGTAATAATACAGGTTGCGAAAGCATTAGATTATAGGTACGAAAAATAAGTGTGTGTGGGCCCGATTTTATCTTAGCTGACTTATGAGAAAGTCGGCTGGGTTTGTTAAAGCTGATTGTACCCGAGTAGGATCAGTTAGGGTTTATTCAATGATACTCCAACTACTATCGGTAGCTGGGTTTCAAATCAACACTTATAATAAAATAGATAACTAAAAGCAATAAATAAGACTGATATTTATAGAGGTTTGGATCATAAAATCCTAGGTCCTAGCTCTCTTCCTTCTCCACGAAGGGAATCCACCATAGTTTTTAGTACACAGAGAGTTAACACAGTTTACAAACGAACTATCTTCTCCAACGGGTAGCTACTACCACTTTCGGTCCCAGGCACTGCAGTCCTTTGAAGCTTTACCGAATCCACTCCTAGAGTTCTTAGATCTACGGGGTAAAGATTTATGTTTGCTTTAGGAATGTGGGATGAGATGGTTTACCGTACAGATTAAGGCGATCCAGTGCCTTCGAGCACCTGTCAACACCAAGGAAGTTCAGTGCCTAACAGAAAAAACTCGTGGCTCTCAGCCGCTTCGGAGCCAAATACTCGGAGAAGACCCAATCCTTCTTCGAGGTCTTTAAGAAATCAGACAAGTTTGAATGGACGAAAGCCTGCGACTACTTGTTCGAAGAGCTAAAATGCTATTTGGCAAATCTGCCTCTAATGTCTAAGCCAGGCCCGGGAGAGACTCTTTTACTCTATGTAGCCGTCTCCGAGTTTGTGGTCAGTTCGGTCTTGGCTTGAGAAAAAGCAGGGAGGCAGTACCCTGTATATTGTGTGATTAAGATGTTGCCAGGAACGGAGAAGCTTGTACTGGCTTTGGTTAATGCGTTAGGGATGCTCAAACCATACTTTGAAGTGCATCACATTAAAGTAGTCACAACGTTCCCGCTTCGCTCACTTTAGCAAAGCCGAATCTGACAGGAAGAATGATAAAATGGGCAGTAGAGTTAGGGAAATTCGGGCTCGAGTACGAGCCTCATACTGCAATCAAATCACAAATTCTGGCAGATTTTATGGAGGACTCCTCAACAAATCTCCACCTCGAAGCCGAGCAAGAGTTGCTTAGTGTAACTACGGAGGAGGAACCCTCTTGGACTTTGTTCGTAGACGGAGCTAGCAATCAGACTGCCAGTGGTTTTGGCCTTGTACTCATCTCACCAAGAGGGATGACGGATGAGCGGGCCATGCAGTTCGCTTTCTCTGTGACCAACAACAAGTTTGAGTACGAAGCATTGATCCTAGGCCTTCGCCTAGCCTGAGAATTTAAAATCCCACGTCTGGCGGTTCGAAGTGACTCTTAGTTGGTAGTGAAGCAGTTTTACGAGGAATTCTAAGTTAAAGGGCCAAAACTGCAACAGTACCCAGACGTAACGAAGAGCGAGATAGCTAAATTTGAAAACTTCGACATAGAGCACATACCGCAAGAAATGAATGCACATGCAAATTCACTAGCCAACCTCGCAGCCAGTTCCTGAGCTCAAGAAGTCAGAACTGTGCCGATGTTGGAAGTCCAATGGCCAACTTTGGTAATAAAATAATCAAAAAAGAATGTTGCGTCGGTTTCAACAAATTAGGACGACTAGAGGGTAGAAATCATCCAATATTTGGAGAACGAAACAGTGCATGCGTATCGAATTGAAACCTCGAAGCTTCGAAGAAAAGCCGCTCGTTTCACCATGATCAACGAAGAGTTGTATAGATGGTCCTTCTTCAGAACTCAATTAAAATGTGTAAGTCAAGTGCAAGGGCTCAACATTCTGAAGGATTTGATGCGGGAGTATGTAGAAACCATTCCAGGGCTCGAAGCCTAATGCACCGGGCTTATACAGCGGGGTTCTTTTGGCCAACCCTGAAATCAGATTCAAAGAAAATCACGAGAAATTGTGACAAATATTAGCGGTTCGAGAGCACGAACCACAGAAGAGCGGAACCACTCCACCCCAATTATCCGGCTTGGCCTTTCGTTCGATGGGGAATGAACAGTAGGGAATCTACCTAAGGGCGTAGCCGAAAGGAGTATGTATTGCTTGCCACCGACTATTATACGAAGTGGGTCAAGGAGGAGGTTATGTCTCGAATCAAGGATGTCGAAGTCATCAGTTTTCTGTGGCAAAATATTATCTGCCGGTTTGGGATACCACAAGAGATCCACACCAACAACGGTACTCAGTTCAACTGTTGGGGATTGCGAGATTTTCTCGAGGAATACGGTATCGAGTTAACTTTTTTAACCCCCAGGAATTCAGAAGCCAATGGACAGCCATAATCCACTGATAAGACCATCATTGGAATTCTCAAGCGAAAGCTCGACAAGCATAAATCAAAGTGGGTTTCTGAGCTACCAACCGTATTGTGGTCTTACAGAACTACTCATTGAATCGCAACTGAGAGACGCCATTTGCTCAGCTACAACTCCAATGCAGTAGCACCATGTGAGCTCATGAGGAGTAGCATTCGAGTGGAGTCCTTCGAGCATGAGCAGAATGAGCAACAATTGGCGCTTGATCTCGATCTTCTGGGCGAGTGCAGAGAGGCAGCAGAGCGAAGAATGGCCATGCGACAGTTGCAGTATCGTGGTATGTTGATAAGTCCATTCGAGTTCGAACGCTCGGGGCAGGAGATCGGGTCATTTGATGAGTCTTTCCCAGCACCCAAGAGGCAAACTCTGGAAAGTTGGGTGCAGGCTGGGAAGGGCCTTATTGGATCAGCGCGGTCCTGAGCAACGGAGCCTATACTCTAACAACCCCCGAGAGAAGTCCAATCCCTCGTTCGTGGAACATTAAGCATTTAAAGAAATATCATTTCTAATTCTTGATTGTAATTATTACATGGAGTATATGAGAAATGCAATTTCCACTTCAATTAATTTTGTTTAAAATTTTCTTTTATAAGAGATAGTGGAGTGTATACCATTCAAGGATCCACACTCGAAGAGGCAGCCAAAATCGAACAAGGCATTAGCCTCAAAGTAAAGCAACAATTTAAGTTAGTTTTTCTAACTCATTACACAAAAATTGTCATCACAACCTATTACAATCGTGATAAAAGCAATAAAGTGAAAAGGGAGAAACATCCATTCATTCATAAAAATAAAAATCAAAGTATTGTACAGGCCAGACATTTTAATAAATTAGAAAGTTCTCAAAAAAAACATAAATTCTAAGGACAGAAATGAGGGTTTCTCCTCTATTTATGCAGCCAGAATCTAAAACATCTCTTTGCGAAATGACACCATTTCAACGACGTAAGCTATTGGCGCAGGTACTTTCAAATTTCATACAAGTATAAAACTTGAACTCCATACAAATTGTTGTGTGTAGCTACAAGACACTCGGAGCTCGATAACCCCCTGAGGTCTCAGTTCTGTTTGCAGGCACTTAGGCTAGCAATCCTCCCCTAGTTGGATTTCTATCCATATAATGGGCTCCATGAAATCTATACAAAGCCTCATATGTCGACGCACCCGAAGACCAACAACACAATCTCAAAACTAGCGCACCCTGCCTACCAATATCAGTCTCAAACTTACAGAAGCGACAAACATCCGCTTCAACCCAGGGATTTCTAATCGATAACTCGGGGCTCTATCTCAAGGCCCTAGAATTATCTTCGATGAGCGAGATTCATGATTATTATCTTGAGGTCCGTGAGCATTGTACCTTCCACCCCAAACCTGGGGTTTGATATTTATTCTCTCAAAGCCGAAGTCCAGTCTTCTTACTTGGGGCTCGCACCCGATCAGGGTTTGATAGGTCATCGACCCTAATACACTATTTGGAGTTCTATAATTATCGGTATTTTGAGGCATTCTCCAATCTATTACAACAAGAAAAGCTCGAAGCGTCCTATCTCTCCAAAATATAGCTCTGCGCTGTCTATTTAATATTCGAGGCTCTTGCCAAGCAACCCCATTATTATCTCCCAAGTTGGCCTATGGTCCCTTGGTCAAGCACTACTATTATCTCCCGAGCTGGCCCCTGTCCCTCGGTCGAAGAATCTCTATCAAAACTCCCGAGTCGACCCCTAGCACCTTGATCAAAACTACACCAATGTGCCAACATGACTTTTGCCCCAAGATACCAAAGAAAAATAAACTAACTACCAGGCGTCTGGGCTCCGCCATATTGGGTCGTCACATTTTCCTCTGCATTGTCGCTCTATGCGATGCGTAGGATGCCACAATACCTCTGTCGCTTACCTTTGGTACTGACATGTAAAATACTTAGGAGCTTCTCCTAGTATTCAATTTCGCTCTGTGTGATGCATGGTACGCCACAAGACCTCTATCGTCTATAACCCATAACGACATGCAGAGTACTCGGAGCTCCTGGCATGAGTATCCAAGCTCTGGGATGACCCATTCCTCAGAGGGTAAACTACTTAGTCATAGCCGTTCCTAGCTCCTTTAAAAACACTGCGCGCTTCGAAGTGCATGCTAAAAATTACCAGTTGGACTTCTATAACATTAAGGGGATACGCAGCTTCCTGAAAGGAATTCACAGCTCCATATACACCTCCCTATACAACAACTGCACAAACTTGAAGAGTCTCCGACCTCAAACTGGCTGGACGCTCGAACTCACCTCACACCTCCCAGCATGTATAAACTATTTCGTCTATCTTTCATGAAATATCTTAAGCTTTACCTCCTTAACCTGGGACTGACCACCCCGGGAGAAGGATTATTTGTGAAATCTTGACAGGAGTCACGAATCAGAGGCAACAGCTCACGATCGAACCTCGCTTCGAAAGCAGGTAGGATGTCATTTGAACGCATATTTTATGTTAACTTTGTCTCTCGTAGGTTTGTCTCCCCGAAATCAATTAACTTGATTCGTAAAGACACGGGGCTATTGTGAGGGCCAAAATATCCGTTCAATCTCAATCATCGATCAAAAGGCTAAGATACCAACTTCGAGGACATCGCCTCGAATCCTAGCCAATCGGCAGCGCTCTCGGAGCCTCTCACACTCTCGAAGCTCACCTCTCGATGAATCTAGCACTAGCAACCCGTCTCGAAGGCCCTATCAGGACTCGAGTCCAGCTCGAAATGCAAGCCTCGAAGCATCTCTGGACCCGGCCTCGAGATTCCCAACACGTGTGAGCCACACGGCGGAAGGATCCCGAATGATTCCTTCTGCCGACTCAACACAAGAAAAAACACGTGACCCTAACTTCCCCCAGATGTATTTGCAGATCGATCCCTAGAGTATTTGCAAATAGACCCCATAGATAGAAATTATTCATATTCTCTCAATGTAACAGTATAAATAGTGCACTCACACCATGCACACATAACTCTCATCACTCATACCTTCTATATCGCTCTGATCACCTTCTCTAGCGAGAAGCTCTGTAATTTCCACATAATTACTTTATAAAATACTAGCAAGACCGTTCAGGGGGACTATAAACCTTCTTGGAATTCTTGGTGTCCAATTTACTTTCGCGCTACGGGTCCCGATCATTCAAACTATCAAAATCGAACCTCAACAAGTACTATTTTACTTATGTTTGACCCGTTTAGTATCAAGTCGAGTATTATTATCGAATACTTTAATTTAAACAAACTCAATTAAACCTCTGTTGAGGCAGACAAACTTTCTAAGTTATGATATAAATTTAAATATTTATTATTTATTTTGAAGTAAAAATTGTTCAAATTTAATTATTTTTTATAACTATAAAAATTAATCAAAAGACTTATTGTACTTACCACTAATTAAAGTTAATAGATAAAAATTCTACGAACTTAATAATTTTAGATTTCATACTATTTTTAATTAATAACTTTGCTCACTTGCTTATCAGTTGAATTATATGAAGCTTAAGTTTGACTCGTTTAATTAACGAGATTTACTGAACAGCTCGAACAAATTTTTATTGAGTCAAGATCCAAATAGCTCAACTAATTAATACTTTGATAGCAATATATAATAAAAAAAACTAACTTTACCAACTAATACCAAGTAATCGTGCAAATTAATTAATCTTATCGAATACATCATTTGGATACATGTAACTCCCACATTTCAAGTCAGATCCATATCTTAAAGGGGAAAAATAACATAAATAAAGAAATACATTAAAGCAGGACCATAAGTTTAAAACTAATTTGAAAAACTTTTTAGGTTTTAGACAGATAAATTTATCTGGCAAAGCAGCTCATAGTTTAATATCTTTCATTACGTTACAAAATGACAGCACAACAGTGCCCCCATATTCAATCAACAACTCCAATTGACATTATATATAAGCTTAATTAATAATATTATCTGATAATCATTAGTGTGGTTGAGATAATATAAAAAAACTAATCACTATACTTTATTGCTAAGAAAGTTTAGAGGTCTTAATTTCCGTTGCCATAATTGATTCGCATATTGACAGCATATCCATTAAAAAATTTTGTATCGTTGTAAATTTCTTCCTGATAACCATGATTTTTCTTCAGAAAGTGCTATGCGCAACTGTTTTTTTATACCTTTATCTCAAGCTTCTTATCAAACATACAACCAAAAAAAAAGACCGGCAATTCCATGTTGTATGATAATGTTACAGTTGTGTTCGATTGATCAAATGAAATTCAGATGGAAACTAATCTTGCACAAAATCTAGTGTACTTATGATTATATGTCCATAGCCAATAATATAATTATATGAAACATAATATTACTCAATAAACCATGTAAAGATATATTAAAGGAGAGCAATTGGTGACGAGGATGGGGCCGAGCAAGCGAAGACAATAGCCGCTATATCTGTATTGGTCGGCTAATGATTCTCGGTAAATTATTCCATTAATTTTAAGTTACAATCATTATATTTTAGTTTGGGCGGTTTGGATATTAATCTTTTAATCTCTAATTTCCTTAAGAAATCCATCATTTTATGCACTGCTTCCCCACCATAAATACCAAACACCTCTCCACACACTCCCAACACCCGTTCTCTTCCCACACTACCAACACCTCCATCGATCAGAGAATATGGTTAAGGACGTGGAAGCAGTTGAGCCGGCGGCGGAATACTCCAGCAAGGACTACCATGACCCGCCGCCAGCGCCGCTGCTCGACTTTGACGAGCTCACCAAATGGTCTTTCTACAGGGCATTGATAGCCGAGTTTATAGCCACTCTTCTCTTTTTGTACGTCACCGTGCTAACC
>AYJT01095644.1:0-18491 GCA_001278415.1 Ocimum tenuiflorum | reverse complement strand
GAAGGAGATTTCGTGGGTTTTGAGGAGCTCTTTTGAGAGTGCTGGCGATGAGGCGACGATGCAGGGGACTGAGCCGAGATGGATGTGGATTAGTGGGCCGTAGCGCGTTGAGAGCTTGGCTAGTGATTGGTGGGGGATTGGAGAGAGGAGATGGAGATGGCCTATGATTGGGAGGGATGGAGGGCTTGGAGGGAGCTTTTTGGGAGATCGGTTTTTGAGGAACGCGCGGATTAGAATTGTGGAGATGAGCCATATGAGGAAGTAGATTATGTATTCTTGGATAGCAGCCATTGTTGAAGCTCTAGCACTTGATGATGGATTGATGGTGATGAAGGGAATGTGGGATTTTTTTTATATACTTCTTATTAGGAATCTTGGACTTGGTAAACTCTATGAATAAGTACTTCTTGGTAAAATCAGTTTCCCTCTTGTAATGTATAAATTGTCATCTAATTTTGAATTTAAACACGGGATATATTTTCTATTGATTTCTGCTATGCCGGCCGGCAAAGTCTGAGAATTTCTTAACATGGGGTACCTTTCGAAGCCTGTTGCTTTCTTTTCTTGATTGTGTATTTATTTGTTTTCCTTGTGTTTTAAGAAGAAAATGAAAACATAAAATAAATAAAAGACAACAACCTATATACAACAGCCAAAATAAAACCTCTCAAGTAGATGCTTGTAGTTATTCTAAGATACACCAAGATTGTGACAAATATTTGATGATGACCAAGTCTAAGTCTTTGTTCGAGTTCAGGCCATAAATAATGTGAGCGCCAAATTTGGAACCTCGTCGTGATTAGTGGGATTCACACGCATGACATTTCGATTATGAACTTACTCACCCGTTCATCCAACTAGGCCACTCCAATGGAGCAGAAAATTTGTTCATATTAATGTATCACTTATTCGGCTGTAGCTATTTCAACACCAAGTGACCTTTATTAGTAGGAGAAAACAATTTTAGCTGCAGGAACTAGCAACTCTAAAGAGATTCAGTGTGCTATATTATTCTAGCCTAATAGATCTCTACTAATTTGCAGCCTCTAACGGCATATGAACAACCATGGTAAACGAAGAATAACAATGGATAGTTTGTTTGATCATCAGGGATGATCTCAAAACTGAGAATCCGATCAAGAGAATGATCAACCATACCTAGTCAGTCAGCTGTTTCAATGTTGTCGGACAACCCCCAAATCCTTTAATCTCAACCTTGATTGAGGAAAGCATATAGCTTGAGAGAACTGTCTAGAGTCAGCGCATTGACATCAATGTCTTCACCCTCTTTTGCCTTTCATCTTTTTTAGCAGATGGGGTTCTCTTTAGCTTATGAAGCTCCTCCATCACCACTCTTTCGACTGTCTCAATGTTGTTCAATAGCTTCTCTTGAGGTGTTGAGCAAGCTGACTCTTCATCAATCTGGTTGGTGATATTGAGCAATATCTTTGGCACTTTGCCAATAGTTGGTGGACAGAATCGAACTCCAATCGTGGGAAATGGGGAAGTCGCTGAAAGATCTTGCTCGAGCTGAGCAACTGATGTAGATACAGATGGATCATGAGCTATCTGGTCCTCGAGTACAGGACTCTTAGTTTCTAGGCCTTCACCTTCTTCCCTACGTGTTTTTCTTCTTTCGATTGCCTAAAGTATCGAAACATCTCAAGATTAGTAGAAACATCTAGCCAAAACCTGCTAAAGAAGATATTAGCACCAGCTGGAAACCAGTACAAAATTTAACACTACAAATTTATGCTCGTGAGCATGTTTGTAAGAATAGTTTTGTATAAAAAACTAAGACAAAGAAGGAATGCTTAACTGCATTTCAGGTGACATTTAAAGCAGGCAGTAATGTATTAGAAAACTACTTCATTAAATTGTTCGGTGAATTGTGCTAGCTGAACTCTATAAGTTGACTTGTGGGGTTTGGAATTTATATTTTAAGATAAAAGAAAGTTAACAGTAAAATCAAACCCCTTAACCCCGACATAAGATTAACCCCGACATAAGATAGCTTTGAAGAGGGTTAAATATCACAAAAATCTCATTTAGAAAGAGCAAATTGGAACGTAGAAGTGGGTCAAACTTTTCAAAACAAGCAAATAGCTTTAAAGAGGGTTAAATATCACAAAATCTCATTTAGAAAGAGCAAGTTGGAACACAGAAGTGGGTCAAACTTTCCAAACAAGCAAATAGCTTTAAAGACGGTTAAATATCACAGAAATCCCATAAGATAGCTTTAAGACGGTTAAATATCACAAAATCTCATTTAGAAAGAGAAAGTTGGAACATAGAGAGGTGAATCAAACTTTCCAAACAAGCAAATCTCAACATAGAGAGTTGTCAATGTAACATTTTAGAGATGCTTTTGAAACACAAGATTCTGCTATTTGGAAGTGATGATAGCTTCCAAAACCAGCAAATCCGTTACAAGCCTCAAGCTACCAAACATGTCCTATCCTACTACAATCATCATGGAATCTTGGATCAACAGAAACATATTAACAATAGATGAAAATTATATCAACAGACAAACGATTATACATAGAAAAAGAATTCGTACAATAACCAGACCTGAATTTAAAAGATTCAACCATGTTTGCATCAATCTACTTCTAAAAGGCCACTCATATTTTCTCTCACAAAGCACAGTCAAATCAAAAGCATGCATGGAGCAATAACAATAAATACGCCACACAAACCACGAAAAAACTTAGAGAATTCCTAAATAAAACAAACATTACCCCCACTACAGCAGTGATGTCCCTAAGAGGTTTTCTTGGATACCAAGCAGGCAAAATGAGGCTTCCTCGCCCTCGTAGACCACCTCGCCCTATGACCAGTGCCGGTGATCTTCCAAAGTTCGAGAAACTTCCAAGACCAATCCTCCGATGAGCAATTCCCATTTGTCCCACCATTGGAGCATTCCTCCACCGGAAAGGAATTCCAGCTGCTTGATCCTCATCCTCCATTATGATAACGTCTGAATTTCTGTTGCCACCGCCTATGATCCGCCTTCTGCTGATGTGTGAGGTCATATCGTCGTCTTGCCTTGATAATCTGTCTCTTGCCTCCGGCATCTATCAAGTTCGTTGAAGAAAGCAATACATCGCTTTAATCAGATAAGAACAGAATCGTATATTCGTGAAAGCGTGACTACAAGCAAGTGTGATTTCATTCAACACTGCGCATTTGCAATAAAAAAAACATCAAAGATAACTATGCATTGGAATACGTATTTTCTGTAGAAATTCCAAACACAACAACGTAATCCATTTTTTTCAACAGCATTGCACACCGAGATTTCTAATCGAGTAAACGCAAAATCTGCCCATAATCAAACAATAAAATAAAGAAACTGGATCTAGCAAAAGCACCATTAAAACACATCAAACAGGGAAAGAAATTCGATGTCTCTCTTTACCACCTTGTAGAAAATGGTATTTGGAAACTCCTGGGAGAACTTGAACCGTGGAATTACATAAACATGGAGTGAATTTCTGCAGTGAGGGGGAGAATGTGAAACTGGTAGGGTTGAGAGGTGAATTGGCAAATTTTTCGAATGAAATTTGGGCGGCATTTTATAGTTAGCATAGCTCAATTATTTTGCAGAAAATGGAATTCATTGTTAATTTTTCAATTTTCGACTTTCACTGAGGGCGGGTGTATGCATGCCCTGTAATTACCATTTTGCCCCCCACATCAATAATTTTCTATTTTTGGGTAATGTTTCTTCTAGTGTTGAATAATCCTTCTAATTTTGAACGAAATAATTCAACTTTCAAAATCAACAATTGACTGAGATTCTGTATTTGATTTCATACATGCTGTTGCGGCGAAATTGAAAGGACCCATTTAACAAAACCCAAAACAAGGCATACTATGAAGGCTCAATCCGAATACTTCACCTTGAGCTGTTCGAAGCCAATCCCATCAATCTCGAATTGTTATGCTCTACACACGCTTCGCGGTGGTTGAGAGCAGTTACCGTGGATCCACGTCGATCATGTAAACCACCCATGATAGGGGAATAACCGCTAAATAACTGTCCAAATTATATTGTATAAATAAGGACCACTTTCTGTTGTAAAAAGCTAATGACAAATGAATCAGAATACGCTTATTTCTCTTGCAAATTCCATAGCTTTCTCTATTTTGAGCAAATTAATGTTTCATTGTTCTATATAATTTTCGTTCAAAGGATTCCGTTATTCATTCACCGTAAAATCCCACCCACAACACATGCCAATGTGAATTATGACAGGAAATTTTTGTTGACGGATAGAGTCATTTTATAATATTATTGTTATTTTAATAACATAAACAGTTTGATTATAAAAATAATAAATATTATATCTTCCGTCATAGTTCGTAAAATACCAGTTTCTTTTTATTTAATTTCATCGTGAATATTTATATCTGAAATCTTGTAAAATGACAAAAATGAGAGCTGGGCTCTCCATTTGGTTCTTTAAACAAAGCATGTGGGCCCCAAACGATAATGTTCCCAATGATGTTATGGGCCTAAATAAAGATGTGCACAGCCTATTAAAAATCTTATGAACTAAACAATAATCATTTTTTTTTTAGTTTAACTAAACAATGATCATTAACTTATTTTCATCATTTAATGCCCTATTAATATGTTTGAAACAATTCTAATAGTTTAGGAATTTAATTAAAAATGCTTTGCTAAAAACGAAAAACAATTAAAAATGTCCATACTTTGTAATATATTTGAGAAAATAGAAATAATTTGTAGTAAAATATAACCTTTGCCCATTGACTCATTAAGGTTATACTTCCATCAGTCATATTTAACATTCACTGTATACCAACTCCGGGATACAGTTATAAACACATTTCTAATGACCTTAAAGGTCGAAAATTTGGATCATGTGGGAACATCGGAGTAGGATTTATTTTATATTGTATTTAAGTTATAGAAAAAACGTTCAATATCAAGTTATTATTGAACAAGTGAGTTTTATCAAGGAAAGACAATTTCATTTACTCCTGACATGTGGGTAGAAAAGTCAATAGATTAGCTCATAGCATTACTTAGTTTGGAGTTTGTCGTGGTGATCATGTCTTCTGTAAGGATAATTTCCCGTCTTGGATGTGTATCCTTTGTTCCGGGGATTTGAAATAATAGATTCTTCCTTTTCCTTTTGAAGAAAAATAATAATAATTTATATAAGCTCGAATTTGAACCAATGAAAATAACGTGAAGTTTTGAAATATGAGAAAGCCCGTGTAATCTAACTTATTTAAGTGGACCAAATTTGTTTCATTCCAAACAAGTTACATACTTTTGCCTTGCCCATCTCCACCCACTTTCTTTCCTATTTTTATTCATCCTCTCACACTATTCTTGCATCGTCTCCATCTTTATTTCTATTAATAAATAAAATATTTTATAATGATCACAATGATAGCTTTTATGATTGCTATCCGATCATCAAAATACAAAGCCTTTGTTGCTTTGTGTTTTGATGGATATATAATATATCAATTATGGTAGAACCCAATAATTAACATACAGGATATTAAATGATTGACACCTAAATATCGATTGTAAAAGTGTGTTAATTGTCACACATTTATGGGAAATTGAAATATGGATTACATTATAATGGTGAGTCTCCCCTATCCTTATAATCCAATTCTACAAGAGTGAATATGGAATTTAATAATCACCTAACAATATAAAAAGCACAACAAACACATCGCACAAATGTGATGTGTTGCATACCTCATATTGAACCATATTTGATTCCTTAAACAATCTATTATCAAGATCATCTTTGGATAATTTCATTACGTTTCACCCCCACAACTATATTTTTATTTATTTGAAGGGTTTTAAAACTATATAATATTCTCACATAAATATCAACAGATAAAATTATTTTGAGGACGTGGAGGGACGACTATCAAGGATGTTGGAATGCGAGTAGAGACATTATATATTATATACATATAACATATATTAATCATATAATATAATAATATGCACAATAACTAATTTCAAACATCAGATTCTTAAAAAGGCCCAATTACTGAAATTGTCTTAACTAACCCACCCTTCCTCCAAAATAATTTCTTTTTTTTTAACTTAATTATAATATTAAATAAATTTCATCAGATGTATTATGTACACTCAACTCTTGACCTCTAAATTTATTAAAAAAATGTTTACTGGTAGACCCCACCAAATAATTTCTGAATTATAATTTGTTACTAGCCCCAAACAAGAACCATCAACAACAGTATTAACAATTCGTACAAATATTAAAAGATAGGACATACCCCTATACAGTTGAAATATACTTTTCCCAAATAAAATAAACCAAACAGTAACTAAATTTAAATTTAATATTTATCTTCTTCTGCCTTCTCTTTTTGTTCATCTTTCTGGACTATGAAACAGACCAAAACTTTGAAAAGGCCGAACACTTGCAATTTGCCCGAATATAGTTGAGTGTCTGCATTATATAAAAACTCCTAAATTAAACGAATATTGATATAAACTATAACACTATTTTTAATTATTAGATTTGCATTACCTTGTACTGTTTTTGCAGGCCTTTTATGTACTCAACAGCCAAGTCCAGCATGTCAGCTGTGTTGGTTTGCTGCATCAATAAACAACCAAAACCTTTTAATTTTTAATTTTTTATGTTTTTTCCTAAAAAAAAATTGATAGAAAAATTTGCTATACCTTATCCATGTTTGGAACAAGCTCCTGCAACATCCTCATTCTCTCACTGATTCTAGTCCTCCTAACCTGTACTATAACAGCAAAACACTCTTAGCTGCGTTTGGTTTTGTTTTTCTTTTTTTTTTTCGGAAAATTTCACTATAGTTTTTTCAGAATTCAACTATAATTTTTCTCTATTCTTAGTTAAAAATTGCAAATAAACAACTTCTCATGACTTTTTTAGGATATTTCACTTTTTCAAGATACAAATCAAACGAAACCTTATATTTGCAGCTAATTCATCACTATGCAAAAATTCAATATCATATTTATTGAGATCGGATACGAAGAAAAAGTACCCTCTCTGCAATGCTGCGTGGATGAGTGGCACACCCACGCTTGGCGCGGACTTTGCAAGGAACCGTGTCTTGACTCGAGTGGCGTGACAACATATTCACAGGGTGGTCGAATCTCTATTTCGAAATTAAAATTTTTAAGATACGGAGATGTTATGCAGCATATGATCGATGATGTCCAAGATTTGTACCTCAAGTTTGGGATCGCTACTATATGAAGAATCATTCAATGGGAATCCAGAATTGAAAAATAAATTGTCGCCATTGCTATTGGGCCCTCCATTCTCATTCTCTACCTCTGAGATTCGTGGCAACAACGAGGGTGCCATTGATGACAAGTTCGTGTGATTCTTGAAAATACTTGAAGGTGTTGGACTTAAATCTATGTTACCATCACCATCAACCACTCTCCAGTTTACAATACCCTGTACTTCAGAATAACCTAAAACCCGCGAAATAATATAGATCGTATGCCAAATGGGAAGATATGAAAAAATAAAAACAACAAGAAGAAGAATTATTCTTTTGAATTAGCATTCACCAATACTTGATAAGCAAGAATGTGTGTGGAATCAATTTTTTTTTTTTTATTTATTCAGAATAAACGTATTTGTTCAGAATAATTGATGAAACAGAGTAAAAGATACAAAATAGTGAGAATATGACCCGTTAATTAACACTCTAGATCTCATATTACACAATCGTGCTACACATTATGTTATAGTACTTGGATTATTGACAAGTGTACAAATCAAGAGAGATTAATTATAGTAGAATGTTTATTTATTAGGGTTGTGATTTATCTCTACTGATTTCTACACTTGTCAATAATCCAAGCATGTAACACGATGTGTAATATAACTGTGTAACAGTGGATGCAAACCGACATTTCTATATATCTATCAAAGTCAATTAATAGGATTCAATCTCAAAATAATTGACGATAAATTTCTTGATGTTCTTTAGTACTCCAAATCACAACAGATTATCAAGAACCAAAGGTGTACCAAACTAACCTCTTAGCAACAAAACCTTGAAAAACAACATAAAAGATTAAAAATAAATAAAATAAAATCACAAGACGCAAAAAGACTTGACAGAATACGGGTTATCCGCCAAATGAGGCATATCAGAACTGAGACAAAACAACAGCACAGCTACAAACTATGTCCCAACACAGACAACATCCTGAAAACTTACACCAATAATAACAAAAAAAAAAAGAAAAGAAAAAATAAATTACTGCTAACAGAAAACTTACCATTTTGAGAACTGTGAAGAGAGATCAATCCAGCAGGCGAGCTATTCTGCCGCATAAGACTCGACCCAATTCTATACCCCATTTGAGCAACACTTTGCCTTGGATGCTGACGTGGCAGCGGCGAATTCATTCCACCAAATCCATTATTACCAGAGCCCTCATTACAGCCATCATCGCTGTACTCATTTTCAGCCATTTTCATACCGTTGGCCTCATCAGAGCAGAATCTTGAAACCCCCAATTTCGAACTCTTCGTCTTCTTCTCTGTGAGATTTTCCAGCAGAGAAGTGGGAGCAGACCGAAACCTCAGCAGCCCAGAACTTTCGGACTGCTGTCTGTAATCGGATTCCATTAATTGGAGCTTTTGCTGCTCTTGTTTCTGCAATGGAGATATAGGACTTGGATCGGAAAATGATGCGTGGGAATCGTCGTACATGCCTTTTTTCTTTTTTTACTAGTTTGTCCCACAGGAAGATTCTTCGAGTCCCTTTAATTTTTTTTGGAACTGCTTGTTGTTCAAGCTGTTGGGAGATTGAAATCTTGCTGTTGAAGGAATAAAGATCTGGTTTTTTGAAGAAGTTTTTGGGCATCAAGATTTTGTTATGGAGTTTTGAGTTTTTGTGTAGAATTCTCAGAGCATGGATATTTTTGGAGATGATGAAGATCTCTCTCAATTTTATAGAAAGTGGAGAAGATGAGGGATCAAATATTAAAAGGGGAAGGTGGTTGAAGGCTTGCAGCCTTTTACTCAATACTTTCTTCTTTAGGAAATAATCTTTGGGTTTGGAATTAAAAAATTGTGTTATAAAATTTTCCATTTTAGGGATTGTTCTGTTCCTAGGAAATATGCTAAATCAGAGCCTAACTTAGAAGGGTGCAAAGCCCGTTACACATTCACTTATTATTCGTAAAATTAAATTTAAAAAAATAATTAAAATATAATAAAAATCAATGTGTAACAACATATAATATAAGATAAAGGTGTGTTGGGAAATTCACGCTCTCGTTGTTGAAGTGGTTATTTTTTATTTTCCTTTTTCCGTTTGTCAGTTCAATGGCTTGATTATTTATTGAAATTCATGAAAATTTGTCAAATGAATTATAATTATTTACTCTCAATTGTGCCTTTCTATTCTCAACTGGAACACGAAGAATATTCTTTAATATTATTCCGAGATCGTTCACAATAACTTTAGTATTAACGCGTGCATGTTAAACCAAACAATGATTTCATTTACTATGTAAATAACATATGCTTTCTTTATCCAATAAGAGATAGACACTATGTAACCGCATCAATAATAATTATGGGTATGTCAATGAAACTCATAATATTAAAAGATAATAATGCAAATGAAACTAACCCAAATTTAGTTCACGAATTATATGTAATAAAAATTTTTGAACAAACTCAATTGTTTAATATTTCTTTTTTATGATCTGTGTTTCGGAGAAAAGAAAAATAGATTGAAAATTATGACTTTGTCTTAATCCAAGTCCAAACGAATAAGAACTATGCCCTGTTTGTATATATTATTACATTATTATTTAATATTTAATATTTTTTAAATTTTAATTTCATGTATTTTATATAAAATTTTGCAATTATTGAGTAGGATTTTATTATCTTACAGTATTTAAATTTTCTTTTTAGAGTCAACGACTCAACCCTACTTAATAATTGTGAAAAATAATATCAGAGGACACCAAAAATTAACATTTAAGAAAAGTACTAAATAAAAATAAAATACTCAATAATGTAGTAAGTAGAGGTGCAATACAACATTATGGGCATAGAGAATCTAATTAGAATTATCATCTGGATCAAGTTATCCAAAATGCATTTATGAGAAACGATTGCGAAGCTCTCTCTCTTTACTATCGATTTGAATCCCCTGTTACACGATAGTGTTACACTGTACGAATGTTTGACAAGTGTACAAATTAATGCAAATAAATGATATCCCTAATAAAGAAAGTATCTATCATAATAATTTCTCTTAATTAATATACATGTTAAACATCCGCGCAGTGTAACACCATTTTGTAACAGAGGATCGATAGTGCTTTATTCAGTCCGAATCCCCTGTTACATAATTGTATTCACTGTACATCTGTTTGACAAGTATACAAATCTAAGATAGGGGTGATGTTTTATGCAACATTTTATGTGTGAAGCAAGAAATCTAAGAAAAATTCTTCAAGGTAAACATTTTATATGAGAATTATTCGTTTGCAAGCATGGCATAAAATGATGTCAAAAATGCGAAATCTTATCTTAAAAGTCAACATATATTCTATTCAAGAATGATGGGGTTGTGGGGGAATCAAATGCAGCTGTTGTGACCACTAACAGTTTGTGTTTGATAAAATCACATGGAATATTTTTATCCTATAATAGCTCCATGCAAATAGGTGTATTTTTACATTTTTCTAATGAAAATATGACCTGGGGTTTTGAATGTATTCTCAAGGATACTTTCATTTTTCGAACGTATTTTATCAAACTATGTATAATCACTCAAAACTAATTATTTGTGCAGTTAAATTGAAAACTATAATAATTAATAAAAATCAATATACATAATTAAATGTGAACTAGGCTTGGGTTGGGCCTGAAGATTGGTTTGATCTGGGCCAGACCTGGCACTCGAGATGGATATGGGTCTTGAAAAAAGCAACATTAAGTTCATTGGACTTTACTAATTCCGGCCCAACAAATTGATATTATTAATAGGCCGGACTCAGTTGGATTGGGCTGCGTTAGGCTGAGTCGGCCCGGCCTATTTTACAACTATTGTTTTGTACTTCTGCATGTGTTTCATAAATTATTATTATTATTTTAAAAAATTTGCTTTATACCGCCTAAACGATTTAGGTGGATCTAAGCATTTGGTTTAACTGTCGGAAATCACCACTGATATAAGTTTAATAGCAGAGAGAATGACTAGAGATGTCATACGGACCGGGCCGAACCAGCCCAACACGATTGATGCATGGCCCAGGCCCGACCCACATAAAAGATGGATTTGGCGAGTTGGACTTACCCATGTCAAATGGGGCTCGAATGGGGCTTATTTTCAAACCTAACCTAGTCCAGGCCCAGCATGACTTAGACCCAGTTTAGGCCTCACTTCAGGACCATGTGAGCAACCCATCTTATATTAATCTCACATTTTAATTACTTTTCTTAGTTTTTTAACTAATATTAACATTCTTTTTACTAATTTAGCAAATATAAAATATTGGATTGAAGGGTAGAAATTAAATCACACATATTTAAATACAAATGGTTCCAAAACTTGGATGTATTCTTTCAAAAAGTATGTGAAAAAATAAAAAATAAAAAATATTTTGAGGTTCACTGTAAGCCCACTTTAGGCGCACCTTAGGCCCATCTCAAAACCGACCCAGACACGGTTCAGGCTCGCCCCAGGCCCACCCTGTCAGTGGTCCTATGCCGTTTTGGGTCCAAATCTTTTGAAAATGGCCCGGCCCAGCCTGACCACCTCGCTAGTGGTCCCGGGACGTGTCGGACTTCATTCATGGTGGGCTTACCTGAGCCTGGGCCGGTCCATTTAACAACTATAGGAATGACTATGAATTTGTGAATAAAATTCGCCGAGTTAAAAGGGTTTGATTTATTCTCAAATATTAGGAAATCATTCACAAAAATTTATTCTCAAATCACAAACCAAACAATACATTTCGGTTTCATTTCATTCCCTCTTTCCAAACCGTTCAACCAAACGCCACCTAAATAATTGATTTCCACCAACCCCAAACCCATCCGCCTTGGATCTTAAACTCAAATTTATCTCTCCGGATATTAAACTCAAACCCCCAATGTAACTGGACACCTCATCTATTTATTTATTTATTTATTTTATTTTCATATACATTATTGCTTCAATTCGATCTTGGCGTTGTTTTTAAACAAAAGGAGAAATGGCGTTTTCTGTTTTGCAGCCGTTGAGTCGGAATCTGAAATGGAAGCCGTTTTGGAAATCTGTAGCTCAGCCCAACCAAATAAAGCAAAAAATATGGAAGCCAAGTGGGGACCACTGCAACTGCAACTTGGGTTGTACAGTTTCGGATTCTGAAATTCTGACTCAATTTTGAAAAAGGCAAATCCATTTTTGATGGAGGACTGGGATTTTGATTTTGACCGCCATTGATGCGAAGCTTTCTCACTCTGCCCAAACCTCTGCCTTCCTGGGAAAAGGAAACCTCGAAAAAGGAGACTGCCAACTGCTGGAAAAATATCAAGCATTACTCGCGAGTTTCGAGCTGCTTGATTTTCGACGTCTGCATTTTGTGGCTTGAACGCGCTCAAATTCGATTATATTGTACCGATTGATTGAAAATTTTGCTGAATTGGTGTACGGAGACCGAATTCGAAGGAACTCGACCGCGATTTACAGCCGGCGGAATGGGGAGTAGATTCGATGAATTTCACGGACTTATCTCCGGTCCACCGGTGACCACCGGAAGCTCGTTCACGGCGCTTCTCGAACTTCCGCCGCCGCAAGCGGTGGAGCTCCTTGTTAAGGAGGACTTCCCTGCTAAACACGCGCCGCCGCCAATTTTCCCTACAGATATAGGTCTCATTCACCGAGCGTCGAAGTTCTCCATCTTCGCTTCAGCTGATAATTCGCTGGAGAAAATGAAGCTTGACGCAGTGAAGCAGGAGCATCTCTATTCAGACTCCCGCCGGAATTCTTCTTCTCCGGCGGAGTCCGACCAGTGCCTGAAGTACAACAAGCGAAAGGAGAGGGAGAAAAAGGTGAATTGAACGCTATAGCTGTAACGGACACTCTACTCAAAGCTAAAACCCTATCCTCTCACAACTGTTTTTCATTCCTCAGGTGAAGAAATCAAATAAAAAGAGAAAAAATATGGTAGCAAATGAACCTTCTGATGACGACGGTGAGAAGCTGTCGTACGTTCACGTCAGAGCTCGCCGCGGCCAAGCCACTGATAGCCACAGCTTAGCTGAAAGGGTAAATATCTGGATCGCATGATTGACCTCTAATCATCTTTTTAATCTTGATTTGCGACTGTAATTAGTCTTAAGTGTTGTTTATATGCAGGCCAGGAGAGAGAATATTAATTCCAGAATGAAGCTATTACAGGAGCTAGTCCCGGGATGCAACAAGGTCAATTGTCAAACTCTTGTCCGCTCTCCGTAATTATTAATTAATTGCAATCTAATTGCTTGACTGTGACTAACTTTTCCTGATGATGAGTTGATCATGCTTTTTGCTTGTAGATTGTCTATAAATCATATTGATAATTGACTGTGATTATCTTTTTCTGACGATGAGTTTGATTATGCTTTTTGCTTGTAGATTGTTTGTAAATCAGATAATAATTGATAATTGCTTAAACCCGTCATTTTCAACTTTTTTAATTGGGGGAGGAAAGATAAAGTTGATGGCTTTTTTTGCATCAAGTGAATTAGTGAAGTGGTGGGGTTCTCCTGAGGTGTCCCTCTCACCCCTCTTAATTCTTGCATAGTGTTTTATCTTTTCAGCCTTTTCAATTCGGTTCGTTATCTGTCCTTCTTAGGCAATTGTTGTCATTTACTAAACCACGTTGTGGTTCCCTCTTCCCGAGCTAGAACTTTGATATTATTGACGCCGTTCAAAATAGTTGAAAATGATTGTAGTTAATGGCCTTTTTGTTTTGATTTCTTTAGTTTGAGATGCATTTTTGAGCCTCATGGTAGTTTCTTAAAGAGTTAAGTTCATGAAGGTCGGTAACTAGTATCATTGGATTCAGATCTCTGTCTAAAACTCTGGTCTACCAGCTGGAAGTAAATTATGTTATCTATTAGTCTAGAAAAATTATTTCTAGCCTTAAAGATACAGAAAGTATGATGCCTAAACTGCAGTACTGCACGCTATGCTAATTAATTGAAGAGATGATTTTGTTAAGTGCCTCGGAGTTGTAATCTTCTTATTAATGATCATAAAACAAAGAAAATTTTCCTACAGATCTACTTTGATAACATGGGGCTGCTAGTTTGGATTTAAGTTTTGGATTTTACACCTCTTGCGTATTTATAGTCATAGTCTTTTTGGCCGTTTCCGGATTTATCGCTAGATGTTGTGTGCATCTTACTGTTTGTGAGGCAAAATAATGATATGACTTACTGTTAATAGGGCATGACAAAATAAATACATGATTGGAACATTAGATTAATGTGGCTGGAGGTTGAAGAATTCATTTTCTGATCACCCGTACTGGCCTTGGCAGCAATAACCTTTAGGAAAAGGACTAGTGAAATAATGGTGTCAGATTTTATTTGCCCATGCAGTAGTAGTTCATGTTCATCTGTTTGTCATAAAATCACCTGTGTGGGGTTCTCACTCCAATGTGCCATTTTTGTGCAGCTACCACAATTATCTGTACTCACTTAATTTATCCAAGTCTGGCCACTTTGGCTCGTTATTTTTGTTTCTGCTCGTTATTTTTGTTTCTTTATTCCATCCTGTAACTTCATTTGTATTACTCAGACCACCTCTTTATAACTGATCGATATATGTCATCGTCTGCGGCCACCAGCCAGAGAAATCTCTAACTATTCCCCGTGTTCTGGTGATAGAAGTGTTCATTGCCAAAGTCACTATTTGTATATGTTGGCCATAAACTAGACTTCTGATTGGCTAAAAAAATATAAATTAATCTTCTGATATCTGACATCTCCTCATTCAGTCAATCCAAGTGTAATTGGACACAGCCGCATTTTAAAATCATGAACTTAAAAAACTCATCTTTTGTTGGTATTAATGAGGAATTGTTGAATGTATATGTATTGATTTATATAGTAAATCAAGAAAGTTGATGACTTGATAAAAAAAGGTGGAAAACAGAAATCGTTCGGTTTCAGGAGATTTATTAGGGGTTGGTAGAAATCATACAGTGTGTGTCTTAATTCTAATTTTCTATATGGCTTATGTTTCTTTGCTATGATATTATCGTCTATTTGTGTATGCAAGGAAATCAGTTGATTTTTCTTTCTATAGATTTCAGGAACTGCAACGGTGTTGGATGAGATAATTAATCATGTCCAAGCTCTTCAACGTCAAGTGGAGGTCAGACATAGCACAACATATACGTATAATATCATATCCAGCTCTTGTTAAATGCTCAAATTTGACTAAACATTTGGACGTATAACTTGGGTTGCATTAGCAATTTAATGGGATTCATATAAACAACTGTGAGACGTTAAACTTGTCGCATCAAAAATCAGGATCAAGCATCTAAAAAAATGTTCAAAATAAAATTTCAGCCTTTTATATCCAAGCAGTCGTTCTGATTTAAGGATAGCTGGATAGCCACTTATGATATACCAGAGTGAGATGGCATAAACTTGAATCTGTTATTCCTGATTCTAACATCCAGATCTATTCCAACTTCTGCTGACCATAGATTTCTGAGACAAGCAGATGTATAATGAACGGAAGCTTTAGATATAGTGCGCTTCTATGAAACAGAGCAGTTAAAGTCACTTGAGTATTTTTTTTCATCTCACTTTTCTTATCTCTTATTGCCTCTGCTGATTTGAAGCTACTTTTCTGGCACCAGTTTCTATCCATGAGGCTTGCTGCCGTCACCCCAGGAATTGATTCCGACATTGATTCCCTATTTGCTGCAGTAAGTACCACTGGACTTATCAATTTTGTTCACTTTGTTGGCCATGTCAAGCAACCATTTTTTATTTTTAACTTATTTCATGCTTGATGATCCCCAAAGAAGGAAAAATTCAAATAAGGAATAATTTTGAATTACTTTCCGGAAAAGCTATGTTCTCTTTGCATTCCCATAGAATTTATTTTCTGGGACCATGTATCAAACCGCCTAATAATGTGAGATGATCCACCTCTTGTTTTCTTCTGGGAACTATAATTTTTTGATGCTGTATATCAGATCCAAATTAATACAGAAACGGGGGAACACTAAATTCGATCTTTTATTGTGTAAAACATGTAGAATGGATGTTCAAATGAGCGTGGCATGTTTACTCCACCAATCTTCTTAGACGGACAAAACAATGGGCCTGGACAACTACAGTTTCAACAGCTGTGGCATTGTAATGAACTTCATCAGTCTGTCTGGGCCAGAGAAGCCGACAACTCCATCTTCATTACTCCTGCAAACTCACTCATGAATGACCACTCCTCAGGTAAACAAAAACAGTTCGACGATTGTTGATGCAAATTGATTCTGATTTGATGTGGCCGTGCAGGCTGAAAATGGTGCGTTTTGGAGCTGGTTTGTTTGTATGTACATGTATGCGGTATTATATTTATAGAAGTAGGTTATTGAGAAATATAGGTAATCTTAGCATTGAGCTTGCATCGAAATCCTTCTTGTTGCATATATATATATTATCTAGAGGCAAGAACATTATTAATTTATTTATGTTATAGATATATGTGTCTAACTGGAAAATGTCATCATATGTATTATTGGATGCTTGATTGAATGAGATTATTGCATCCTCAGTCTCTTTTTGAACACTTGTATTATTTTAGGGAAGTTGCAAACTACCCCACTTGCTTTGTTTCAGATTTCAATTCCTCTTTTCTTTTTTCGACTATTTACCTATTGGCTTTTATATAATTATAATCTGAAAACAAAATAAATGCAAAGGACGTGAAAGTAGTTTATTTTTATTTTAAGAATGAGTCAAAATTTAGGGACAACATGTGATGTGATTATTTTGTGTCTAAATACTGGTGCAGATGACTCGTTATACCTTTGTATTGCATACCACATTACATATTAAATTTTTATTTTGTGTTAGTTGATATTTCTTTTTCAATTTTAATTTTGTGTGCTTTAATTTATTTTTACAGGCATTATGTGACTTCCATTAGGATATATTATTATTAGCTTTTTTAAAATATTATTGTAAAATAATCAATTTTAAAAAGTCAATATTAGTCACAATTGAAAAAGAAAATATTATGGAACCTGATTTGATATATTAAAATCAGATATTGTTCATAAAATTACATTTAAACATACAAAATAAAAATTGAATAAGTATATTAACTAAAATATAGTAAATATTCAATCTTACAATGAAATATAAGTGTCTAAAGCAAAGTGTAACGGTTTTCACACCTGTTTAAATACACTTGAAACGGCATATATTTTTCTTATGATGATAATATATCCTCTTTGTCGTCAAGCTGCGGTTTGATTCGGTTGGTGTTAGGGTGGTTATTATAGGCTTGCTTCCAGAATCGAGTTCACTCACTGAATGACATCATTGATAGCAAAATTTTCTTTTCTTTTCTTTTTCCTTAAAGAAATAAAGGTTTCTACTTCCTGCTATAAAAATTGACAAAGAAGAAATACGATCCGGATCCTCTATTATACATTGTGCTATATTACTTGAATTATTGATAAGTTTACAAATTAATGAAAATAAATCACATCCCTAATACACTCTGGATCCCTATTATATAATGGTGTTACATTGCTTGGATTATTGATAAGTATATAAATTAAGAGAGATTAATTATGGTGGAAACTTTATTGGTTAGGAATTTGATTCATTTGTATATTTGTCAATAATCCAAGCAATGTAACACAATGTGTAATACCATTTAGAATAATAGGGGATTCGAGCCGTCCCTAATAAAAAAAAATTCTACTATAATTTATCACTTATAATTGATATAATTGTCAATAATTTAAGCATGCAACAAAATCGATTCGGTGCGGAAGAAATATGCCACTTATTTCTGCATCATCTGATCTGGGATAAGTAAAAGTGACGTAGACGCAAAAACTACTTTATTCATAAAGTCTAATGTAGTGGCAGTTGAAAATCTTGATTTTTTTTTAATATAGTTATAATTAAGTTGTAGAATATAATATTTGGTTGAAGGATGGATAAACGAATAAAAAAACCAAGAGGATTTCCAGTTAAGTTGTGATAACATAATTTATTATTCCACAAATCAGTAATTCAAGTTGGAGCTGAAATAATTTTCAAAGCATGAACATTTTTATTATCCTCAAGAAAACAGTAGCATCAGCATGAATCCAATCACTACTTTCTTCCAAATCCAATTATTCCTCCTCTTAGCTCCCGCTCCCCTCCAATCGCTGTCCGCCACGGATCTCTCCCTCTCCGTCGCCGACT
>AYJT01095635.1:0-12111 GCA_001278415.1 Ocimum tenuiflorum | reverse complement strand
GGAACTTCCCAGGGAGGAGACGGCAAATGGTCAGCTGATTTGGATGTCGGAGCAGGTTCATCATATGTTGGTTTCGGAGCAAACATTGATGCTGTGGGATTAATGAAATCGTCATCATTAGCAGGTGGAGGAGCTGAGTTGAGGTTGCTTGAATGAGATGGAACTGGAGTAGTTGCAGATGGTGATGTTCGTGAGGATCGTTCGGCTTCATAGGTGTCGCCACTGAGATAGTCAACCATGGCAGAATCTGAACTTACTGGTTTCTTGGACGATGGTGGAGGAGGAAGAAATGGACTGACATGCACAGGTTCACTCTTGACAACTGTAGGTTTCTTGCCGAGTGCTTGTGAGGTGTCCCTTGACGATCTAGAAATGTCAATATGGTTAACACACAGGGCGCAGAATAAAAGGATGAAAGGAATTTCAAGGAAAGTGATCAAAGTTTTCTGCATTATTTAAATTGTAGTTGAAGCAGTCTCAAGAAAGCATTTGTTAGATTGTAGTTAAATGGGACATATCTCCAGCCATTGAGAAACATAGAGATAATAATCAAGAGCATTTGCTGCAATTTCGATTACAACCCCATAATTTTTCAGTTAGTTTATATGTTAAAGTACTTGTTAGAGCAAAAAGGGCATTTGCACAAAATTAAGTATAAAAAAAAATACCTGCGTGCTAATTGAGCAAAATCATCTTCCGACTCTTCATCTTCGTGATTCACATTCATAAGAGGTGCAACTGGAGTCGCTCTACTCGTCACTGGAGCTACTGGAGTTCCCTTGGCAAGGCCATCATGTTTATTGAGAACTTGCTGCAAATTATCGTTCAAAGCCAATCCCTTGCATAGAAGGTCTTCATCTCTGAAAAGCCCAAACTAAATATTACCAAGCTGATTCACTTTTGAGATTATTAGTGAAGATCAAAAGTCAGGTGTCTCTTACGCAGTATTATTCACAAGAACCATGACACGCTTTTGGTATGAACGGCACTGATCAACCAAGTCAACAATTATCTCATCTTTCAATCCCTGTACAGTACACATCCCAAAAAACAGACAGTTTTTAGTCACTTAAAGATTCCGGCATCTGTTTTGCATATTGATTACATAAATAGATAAACTAAAGAAAAATAATAGCGGAGCATAAGAAAAAGTTGATGCTAAAGGAGTCAGCATGAGTGAACCTGGGGATTATTTGGATCCAAGGCAGTTAGCATTTCCATTAAAACGTCTGCAAGTCCCTCAGCATTTTGGATCTCTGGCAAGCTGTATACATAGAGAGATGGTCAAGTTCAAGATGTGCAATTTCCGAGACCGTAGAAGAAAAGTGATAGAAACTGATGCACAGGAATATATATTCTACCGCATGGAAGTCAAAAAATAATTTTTAGGAATACAAAAGAGAGCCTTTTATTTGAGAATTCACGTCTATGACAAAATCTTGGCTGTTAAAAGATAAAAAAAGAGCATATACCTGAGTCCAGAAGCGTCGGATTCAAGAGAGGCTTGGACAGCAGCTTCCTCGTACGGAGAGGGTTGAACTATTGGACGTGTCTGTGGTGGAGTGAATAATGGAACACTATTTTCCTCTCGAGGTGGGAACTCTACCCCAGCAGACTATCAAATTCAAAACATGGACACAAATAGTTCAGACCAGAAGAATCCAAATAAAGAGCAGCACCTTCTCTCAATCACAATCCTCTCTTGCCACACCCAGTGGGAAAACAACTACTCCAAACCACAACCAGGCCCAAATATGGGCCATGTCAAGGCCACCCGATTCACTTGAGGCTTCGCTAAGTCGAAACCAAAACCTACCCCGTCCAACAAGGTACATTACATGTTCAACTGCCAGCTCTTATCCAAGTGCTGTCAATCGATTCAACTGGAATACTAATGTTATTAAACTGATAGCAACTATTGCATACCCAATAAAAAGAGAAAATAAGGACCAGAGAAACAGCTAGAATCCAGCTGCCAGAGATCCCAGAGCACCTGGCCAAGGACCTGTGCATGATTAAATTTATTGCAGCGCCGGATTCATTTAGATTCAAATTATAATCCATTACCAAAATTTGAGAAATTTGGGGTGCAGAAGTGTTGGTATGTGAACAGGAAGAACTATGATTGCAATGGTGCTGAAGATATACAAAAAGAATACAGAAAACAAAATTCAAAAAGTAGATATACATGTTTCAAGGGAAGATTAGCAGATGCTAAACATAACTTGATGATAAAGACAGTCAACCATTTTTTAGCTTCAGACTCTTGCCGAAAGGTAGGAATAGGAATCAATAGCAAATTGGACAATGACAAGAAAACTCACGGGGACTTTTTGTCCACTCTAATATGAGGCTCATAAAACAAAACAAGAAGATGCTGTTAGATGGGTTTTAAAGAGTGTTACTAGACAAGTAAAAGAATCCCTTCAAGAACATAGCTCAATCACTACTCAACCCCCTCTCCATTTAGACGCTTATGTCAGAAATGTATTTCTGTGGGGCCACTATCATATAATAAGCATAACTTACTCTACCACAAGGAAAATTGAGTCCACATTACAATTATATGACATAGGAAGGAGCAGAGAGATTCTAATCACCTTCAACTCATTGTAAGCAGCAAAATACTGAGGAAACCTTCCCCTTGGTCCCCCCAAAGCTTCTTGCCAGTTATCAATCAAAGTCAGAATCTTCTCTCTCACATTTAAATCAGGCTGCAAAATATATATATATATATAAAAGACCCATAAGGTTGTGTGGATAGGAAGAGGAGCCAGAGACACTGCAGGCAAAAAAGAGTACATTACCTTCTTTCGAACAATTTTAACCATATCATGTAAGATATCTTGCTCAGCAATCTGTTGAAACACATGTTCCCCACAATTTTTGCTTAGAGTCTCCAGAACCTGAATATTAAATGATTAGAAAGATAGATGATATTTAAGCAGTTGTATACTCTCCAAGGCAACAGCATAAATTTACATACACACATGCTAATAAATCCCAGAAAACTATATTCGCCAGAAAAAGAAAATTCTATACTCATATTTTCACAATGCATCCCTATTTATTCATCTTATAGCATAAATGTGATTTCCATCAAGAACATGAAATAAAATGAGGTGCTTATATTATAGGCTTTTGGGGCATTATAGCGCCTTATAACATGAAAAATAATGCAATGATTCTGGAATTGTCTAAAAATATGGTCCCATAAATCTCATTTAGCTAGAATTTCCCTGAAATACTGCATAAAGATATATTAAGCAGAAAATTGGAGAGCAACCAGTACATTTCAGAATAATAAATGCCAGAGATCAGTTACGAGTAGAGATTTTCAGCATATTTATAAATGGATTGAGAAGACAAAGGACACAGAACTACGAGAGGAGAGGAGAATAAACTTACAAACAGTGCAAGGAGCTGTATTTTAGGGCTTTTATTCCCCATTTTCTTCTTTAGAGTCTTCAATGCGTTCTTCGCTTGCCTGAATATGAAATTTTCTAATGAAATTAGATGAAAACACCTCATCTACAGTCAATTATTACTCGACAAATGAAACTAGCACCCATAAAGTTGAAACCAAAAATACCCAGGGTCCATGTTTATTAAATCACATAGCTCCATATTCACTGCCCAATCAGGACCAATCAGCAAATCACTAGTAGCCCTCTCAGCAACAGCTGCCCCGTTTGCCATAATTTGTAACGACACGCCGTTTCAGTACCTAATGTAACAAATCAAAACACCGTCATTAATTTAGTGATGCACATGCTAACAGAAAAATGGATTTAATGGAATCCCAAACAAACAAAATGTCACCTTAACAATCAAGAAAATCATGGAATACACTAGCACACCCACAAACTTAAAACCATGCGTCGAAAAAATAAAAACCCTGGGAAGAAAACAGCGAAGTTGGACAACAACTCACAATTCTGATATATTTACTACTTATCTCTTCCTTAATTATGAGTAAACCAAAACCACTGAAGAAATTCAATAACCAAAAATATATAAAAAAGAATCCTATCAAACCTATAAATCAAGAGTAACGACAATCAAAATTCCTTCCATCTCACCTAACCTGAAGCATTTCAAGAAATAATCAAAAGGCATAAATCAGGATAAAAATGCACAACCGGAATTCAAACAAATGACTGTACCAAAAGCCTAATTCAAGAACATAAAACAACACCCAGCAAGACAAGCACCCCAAGGAAAAAACAAAATCACCCAACGTCACCAAACTTCACAATTTATGCCAAAACCTCAACGATCATACCTTCCTAACGAAGGACGAAACGAAAAAACACAGAATTCGAACATTCAACGATAAGGATCAAGAAAACACAAGAATCACAACACCAAATCAAGACGGCGAGAAGGCGAAAGAAATTAGGAAAGAAAATGGCAGGATCTCCTACCTGGCGAAAAGCTCAAGTCTTGTCGAGTCCACGGAGGGATAAAACCAAAATAGATTATGTATGTATGTAGGCAAAATTCTTTAATTCTTGGGAGGGAAGAAACAAGAGTAGATGGGGGCGCTGAGCGTGAAGAATTATGGATTTCCAATGCGTGTTTTGTGAGATCTGCGTGTGCCAAAGTTTCAACCTTTGAACATTATGCTTATGCAATGTATTACGACGAGCCAAGAAAAAAAATTGCACAGAATATCTTGTTTAAGGCCGCGTTTGGCAAAAATTAAAAAAAAAAAATGGGGTTCTCCGTGTTAGAAATATTTGATTCGATTTCATCTCCTTTGTATTTATTAGATTTTCGAATCCGTTTAAACTCTGCATAAACTCGAATCATTGACGTTTAAGATCATGAAAAATATATTTATCCACTGTATTCCGAGGTTATAGACAGTTAGACATGCAACGAACTTATTAAATGAGTAATTCACTCCAATGTTTCTAGAATTTGGAATCCGATCACGCCAAGAAAGAAATATAGTGTGTTTATGATTAGTAAACAATTGAATTTTTGTGTTATTCTGAAATTTATTATGATTATTGAAGCGTTATTCATGACAAAAATATTTTCTGATATGGTCGAATTTCTAGGATTGATACTTTAAAAATGAATTGTCGAAAACTAACTACGTGGTCTTGGCGCAATCAACTTAAACTTGGCTAATTTAATCTTATTGGAATTTGTTTTAACATAATAGTGCAAATATATTTTGTATTTGGCGGTCTAAACGATTTAGACAGATTTAAATATTTAATTTCCATCAATTTAAACTCATACACATCCTGTATACTAAATCTAAATCCACCTAAATCATCCAGACGATCTTCTCTTTGTATTTTATTCTTGAAAACAATTTATACATTTTGAAAATTATAGTTATAGATCGAATGATAAATTTCTCATTAAAGCGTGTCATCTTTACTAAGATGAATCATATTATAATGTTTTTAAAATTAAAGAAGCATATTATGTTGAACATTATGAAAGCAAGGGATTTCATTTATATACACCACAATAAATGGACCGAGGCTCATGCTATCATACGCCTTTCAGTAAACGGACAGGTGGCGGTGATCGCACTTAATATAGGCGATTGACATCAACAGTCGACCGGCGTTTGACGGTAGTTGATAGATTGTTCTTTATTATGACTTTATAAAATTCCTTGGCTGGCCGGCGATTAATCTATGTGGAAAACGCGTGTTTTGAACTGCCTCGCATACCCCACCTCCGATACGCGAC
Source organism: Ocimum tenuiflorum (assembly GCA_001278415.1). Taxonomy (NCBI): domain Eukaryota; kingdom Viridiplantae; phylum Streptophyta; class Magnoliopsida; order Lamiales; family Lamiaceae; genus Ocimum; species Ocimum tenuiflorum. Next base: position 6,390 of record AYJT01095635.1, on the reverse strand, counting down.
TTTCCGTTTTTTAAAATGGACGTTTTTTTGGAAATGACCTCTTTTTGTGTGTGTGTATTTTTTATTTTTATTTTTATTTTGTCCTCGTAGCGTGCTATCAAATTAATTAATTTTGGGCCTTCTAAAAGAAATAATTAATTTTGTGAAGTAGACGTACTCGGGTTAATTTAATAAATAGTTTCACGAGATGAGAATAATTTTCAGATGTTCTTTTGATTAAATTCTGAATTGCTAAGTGGCTATACCAAAACATATAATGCTCCCTATATACATAATATTTTTTTGGGGAGGGGAAGATTTAGGTGTTGTTTGGTTGGAGGGTTTGGAACGAGGGAATGAAATGAAACCCAAAATGTAATGTTTGGTAGGTGATTTGGGAATGAATTTTTTGGAATGAATCCCCAATATTTGGGAATCAACCAAACATTTTTAATTTGTTGGGTTTCATTCCGAAACCCATAATCATTCTCTTTACTATCAAACCCATGTTCATAGTAATTCTCGATAGTTGAACCAAACGTCTTACCTTCATATCAAACCAATACATAGTGCTTTCTGATTTTCTTAATTTGAAATTTGCCAACACTAATTCAAAGGGGCTACCTCTTACATATTTTATAACTCAAATGTTTTGTACTTAATTTAATATGATTTATATGATTATATATCGATTTTTCTAATAGTTAAAAAGAAAACGAAAGTATTAGTTCCCGTGTAAAACCATTATATGGTATGGCTATCCAATCATGACGCATGAGAGTTGCCTAATAGTGTTTCTAATCAATGTATTTAATATTAGAACAAAACCACGAATCATTAAAATAAATTAGGGGTAAGGATTGAATGGACCTAAGTTTATTAGGGCCCAATGAAACCAGTGGAGTAGATTTATATTTATTCCTCACTTTTTATTGATCAAATATATTTTGTCTTTATCTTCTATGTCACTATTTTGTATATTGCCAATTTTTTAGTCTCTAGATTTATATTAAAAAATAAAATAAAATAAACTTTTTTATCATGTCTCCTTGAGTATATCTGTATACACACTGAAAAAGGGGATATCATGAATTTTTTCCTTCAAAATTACTTGATGGACACATTTCAGGTTATAAATAACATGAAATAACTAATACCGACCTTTATCTAACAAATAAAAATCTAAAACTAACAATGATAGCATTAAAATTCAATCGTACTTATGGAATAATTAATCGGCCATTATTAACTAGCATTTGGAAATGAAGATTTAAGACCAATGAATGCCCTAATTATAATTCAAACAACAGCAATTAATAGTTTCAAATAAATATAAAAAAACTAAATACTAAAATAAAAGAATGAATGAGTTTAGCGGCTTAAAACAATTCAACTCGCTCCTTCAATTTTTCTAACAGAAAAGGTTGTATTTTCTTTAACTAATTTGTTCATTTAAGCTCTCAGACTTTTAAAATTGACTCTCACTTAACTTGATAAAAAGTGATGGTTGAATTTATAACATAATGTTTCTATCATAAAATTATTTACTTTATTGACTACCACCTAAAACTAAAAGGACATGTGAGGCTAGGACTTTTTGTTAAGTTAATTAAATAGCTAATATTAAACCAAATCATTTTATATTACTCTTTTGTCTTCCATGTCGTCGGAAATATTTTATACCTAGCAGCCTTAACCGACCACAGATATTGCTTAATCATCATAATCATACGTATTAATTTATTAGAAATTGACAGTATTTGTTAATCCCAACTTCCACTCACGTGTTACGCATATTATTTTTCAAGAGAAAAATTATTATCTCACCACAATATTTAGATAGAATTCTCTGCACTAAATCCTTTTACTGCGGCTAACAATGCATTATGTATACATATAATTCACAAATTATCATACATAAAAAAATTTATAAGATACCTTTCGTTGTTTGTTGGGAAATCAGTGCGCAAGTGGAAGCAATTAAATAATCTACATATCGAATACACGATAACAAAGTAACGAACACGAGAATTGTTGACCCAGTTCACAACGAATGACTAAATCTGGGGGCACAATCAAGCCGAGATATTTCACTATATGAGAGAATTACAAGATGAGCTACACAATGACCAAGCACACCGTGTATTTTCATGCATCATCTATTTGTAGGACTAGGGTTACAAGATATGCTCAAAACCTTAACTTGTGCACAAAGAAAATAACATACATATCCAATAATTGTCATAACAAACGAGAAACACGTGTATAACTCCCGAGGTGCGGCCAATTGTGCGAGGCGCGACCTATAAGAGGCCAACCGCGCCTCGCTACACTGAAGAAGACCTCCAAATCGCGGCCACCTGATGCCACCACACCTCACGCCTGATTTGCTCTCTATCGAGTTGCGGTCACGCCCCAGGCCGCGATGCATCGTCTCTGTTGTCGGTCGTGGTTAGCACGTATTTTGGCTCCTGTTCACGCACTTTCTCGTTCCTCGGCGCACTCCAACGTCTCAAAACCTAACAATTGTAAAGAGAAGAATTATCACACTGAAATGCCACGTCTATGATGACAGAGCTATATAATATTTTCAATTTTTTATTGGTGGTGTGCTAACCGAATATCTGATTACATTTGTAGTGGTACAAATTATATAGTTTCAAAAATTCACTTGTTGCTCAATGATTCAAAAAGTGGCCTGCTCTTTCGGCCCATTGACCATCAAAAGTCCAACCCAGTTCGATCTCATTAGTTTTAAAGCCGATTTGTGTGTCGCAGATTCGTCATTATACCTCCAAACTTTATTGTTCAAGGTAATTTTTAACCACTCATTGCATGTCATTTCTAGTGATGCCCCGGTTCCACGGTTCCAAAAATTTGGAACCGAAACCGAACCGGCTGGGAAGGGTGGCGGTGCCGGTTACAAACCGGCAGTTTCGATTCCTGCCAATTCTAGTTCAAACCGGCAGTTCCCTCTTTTTTTTCTTATTATCTTGAATTTTTAAACTTTAAAATGTATGCGAAAAATATTTAAAAAATACTCAAATTATTCAAAAAAATTTTCGAACCGAACTCGAACTTAAACATATTCGGTTCATTAAGCTCATGAGTTTATTCAAATTCAATTTGATATTAACTACCAATGTTGGATTTAAAATGCCACAAATACATGTTTTTATAACAATATGTTTGTGCATAAAATTCATATATTCCATGGATGTAGGATGGGGAATTGATTCCATTCACATTTTATTCAAAGCACTTGTGCTTTAGAGCTAATACATTATAAATGTGGTACAAGAAAATTGCATTGCATAATACATTGAAAGCATTCACTTTGTCCCACATTGGTTGTGTAGTAGTCTTAGGCACATGAAGATGACTATAAAAGAACAAACACACAAAAGATTTGGGACAAAAATTCATTTGAAGTTTTTTTTACTTTGTCCTATATTGGTGGCTTATTAATTTTTGGACAAGAAGATAATTATAAAAGAGTCAATATACATAAGATGTGGGATAAATATATTTTTTATTTAATTATTTTTTTTTTATGGAACCGCTGGTTCCACGGTTCTATTTTTTGAGAACCAAAACTGCACCGTGTAAAAATACCCACGGTTCCGGGCCGGTTCCGCAACACTAAAGGAATGGCCCAAAGTTATGTATCAATTCATATATCTATCGAAACCTAGATGCATCTCTCCATTCCTACTGCCGTGGATTCTCTTAAGTCACGTGACCCCTTCCCCAAATGACATGCAATGAGTGGTTAATATAACCTTGAAGACTAAAGTTTGGAGAATCATAGAATGGTTCTAGTGTTGGTGATTTCAAATGAAAAATGGGTATCCTATTCTGGTTGAACTTGGGTTGGGTTTAATAGTTTGTTCGCAAAAATAATTGGATCAAAATAGTAATTTGTGGATTAGACTAAAAGAAATACAACTTGCTCTCAAATACTTAAATGTAAAATAATAAAGAATACTAGTAGCAGTTTAAATATAATAATAATAAAAAAATAACTTAAACGCGATCGCAGCGACAAAGTTAAAAATTCTTGGGTCACTACAAATATAGGTCTAAGACCTGACAAATTGTACATGCCCTATAAATTATATCCCGATAATTTGTATCATTATATATTTTTTTCGAACCATTTATTTTTACCTCTATTTTGAAAACTCTGATAACTTAACTATTGTATAAATTATGTGTTTTTGTTGAAATTTTATGCACCTCAAACTTGAACTAATATCATTTATCGATTGTGGATAGTTGAGATCTCTCTAAGAGTACTCTAAATCAATTTTATGTGACTATATTTTATATTACGCAATCAAAACACTGATGCAAATATTTGACTAGTTCGAGTAAAATATTTGATATTAATTTATAGTAACGTAAAAAAATAATTCAAATTTAACTAGATAATTAGGAAAAGAAATCCTCTTAAAAATATTAAATGGAGGGAGAATACTAGGTTCGAAAATTCCCGTCAACTCACAATGCAAACTTATTGATAGAAAAAGTTAGCAAAAAATAAAATAAAGCAACTAAGTAATTCGCCAAAAAACAAAAATAAGATAAAGAAAATATTCAACATACGGACAACAATAATGATGAAACTTAATTACATAACTTAATAAACTTTAGTACATAATTACATAGCAAAATTAGTTCGGGATAAAATTATATAATTCTCAAAACTATTACAACTACACGTCTAGTCCGGTAGGAAGAACCCTCCGTCCAAATTTTATCGGGCAGTCTGAGGCCATCTCCAACCCATTATTCCCAATTCAAATCTAAAATGCAGTAAATATCTAATCAAACAGTAATTTATCTTCAACCCATTACTCCAAAGTCAAACCAAAATAATATTCTCAGAATATTCTTCTTTCTTCCTATTTTTTATACTTTTCAAATACTATCATTATATTTATCAAATTTTACAAATTCAATCCATTATTAGTTACGAACAAATTAAATTATTATGGGATAATTAATTATTAAATACAGTAAAATGAATAAAATAATTAGAAAAAAAAACGTTAAAACACATAAAAAGACTGCGTTGAAAAATTAAGAGTATAGAAAAATTTTAGATATATAAATAAATAAATAGTGTAGGAAAAAAAGTTTAGATGTAAAATAAAAAGACTGCTGCTGAAATATAGTAAATAAAAAATATAGAAGAAGTTCATATATATAAATTCCGAAATTACAAGGACTGTGTTGCAAAATAAAAAAGGAAAATGGCTAATTTTCAGAAATATAAAGGATTGAAGTGCAAAATTAAAAATAAATGCCGCTCTGCTACAGAAGAACGCCAAATCTGCATTTCTTCTCCGCCAAATCGCAAATTGCGTCTGAAGAAGGAGTTGGGTTGGAGGTAAACGACGGCAAATTTGAGGTTTGCTGCAGGAAATAGCATGGGTTGGAGTTGCTCTTAGGAAGACTGAAATCGAGACAAACAAAAATAAATCTTGGGCTAAAATTAGTATGTGTTGGGCTAGCTTCATGAAATTCAGTATTTTCCCCTCCAACAATAGTATTTATTAAAAAAAAAAAAAGAAAGGAGGTCTCCGGTTAGAACGCCTAAATCATTTAGGCGGACTTGAGTTTAGGATCAATCACGGCTATAAGTATGGGTTTAGGATCCAAATCGAGTATGAATTTGGGTTGGTTGAAATAAACTATTTAGATCCGTCTAAAGAGTTTAGACGGTCTAACGCAAGTTTTGTCTTACTAGTTTATCATTTGCGCCGATGAGTAGCGGTATACATTATTATTATTACTATTATTAATTTGTAAATAAATAAATATATTAATTATTAAAAATTTTATATGGAATAACATAATAATTAAAAATTATATAAATATTTTATAAAAAAAATTATAATTAATTAGGTTTTACTTATATAGAATGATTTTATTTAAGGTAAGTATTTTTGGAGGAAAATTTGAAAGTATTATTTTAATGTATCAATAGATAGATTTGCTCAAGATATTGAGCTTGAACATAAAGGCTTTATATTATCATTGAAATAAACAATATTTGATGATTGTGGCAAATATTCAAATGTAATTATCACGTCCCCAAATTGAAGATTTGAATTTTGTTAATCCGGGACCAACCTCTCTGAGGTTCAGGTACATCGACCAATCATTTTCGTCGAGTTAGGTTGAAGTTTATTCTCTACGATTGGAACACTAGACATTCATGATTCAATAATGTATAAAGAAATAATTTATTCATTGTAATATTTACATTTTTACATACACAAACACAACTTCTTTTGAATCTAATCCGAATAAGAAACATACGTATTGTCCATTCTCGATAAACATCGAGATAAATTTGTAAAATTAGTTACAACACACATATATTGAGATTTGCAATGCGAC
>AYJT01095606.1:0-12831 GCA_001278415.1 Ocimum tenuiflorum | reverse complement strand
AAGAGTAATAATATTAATAAAAAAATAAAAAGGAATCTAATATTTAAGAGATGTTGAATTATTGTTCCTTAAAGTTTTTCCTATTTGATCTTCTTGAATGCAAGAGAAGTTGGATTTTCTTTTTCTTAATTTTAGAGATGTATTCATCCAATATTTTATCGTCGTTGCATGAATAAATAATAAAACAAAACTTAGCAAAAAACAATAAACATATCCTAAATTAGTTTGAGTTAAAATATCAAGAGTGTAAAATAACTTGGATTTCAAGTATCAAAGTGTAAACTTTACAATTCAAAGTTCAAAATAATTATTTATAAGTTTAAAATTGTCCCTTTAATTAACGTAAATTGAATAGATCAAACAACACTATTTTGAATATGAAGAAAGAGATGCCAAGAAAAAACATATATAAAATAAAAATAAAAAACTTTGAAAGTTTTTATATTATAGTCTTGCATGATTAAAAGATCTCAAAAAAGTGTTAAAAACTAACATTGTTATAGAATATGAGTTTAACTTAAAATAAAGAGAAGGAAAAAAAAATAGGGCAAAATTTGTGTTAAACCGTCTAAATAATTTAGGCAGATCTAAATAGTTCATTTCCACCAATCATCTATACCCGCGCGGGATTCTAAACTCAAAGGATCCTAAGATAGAATAGAGAGTGGACTTATTATTATTATTATTATCTGTGCCATCAATTTTTGAATCACTAAAATATTATTGATGCTTGTTCGATGAAAGAAAGTTAATATTTATAACTTCAAGTTATGATGGAAATTGAACAAAAAGTGAAATTGCCCTAATAAAAATCTGATCATGCATTTGGGAAGGTGCATCTATAACTTTATATTAATTGTATTTCCACTTGCACTTGTATTACAGATTTTTAGGGTTTTGAATATATTATAGCACAAAATAGAGACGTAAATTTTTTAGTTTGAGACAGAGAAATATCTACAGAGAAACATAAAGACGAGGATTCGAAAATCTAAGTTGTAGCGATCGAACCCGGAGTAAACACCGTCAATCTCATGAATCGTTAGGATTATTCCGTCAATTTGCCCTCGTAGTGGAAGGCTACATCCGATTTGCCCTCGGTTCCCACGTACACAATGTTGTGAATTTGCAGATGAATTAAACGCAAAGTAAATGACACTTCGATTTACGTGGTTCGCCCAAAAATAGCTACTTCCACGGACAGGTGGCTAGACTCTCCAGTCTGTGACGGCTTCCAGACTATCCGTTAGTAAAGCTAATTCTGTTAGCTTAGTTAACTCCCTCCAACTTTCATGAACTTCTTTTATCATTTAATCACCACACCCTTAAATCTCCACCTTGATTGAATGATAAAAGAATATCTAACTCCCTGTCAAAGCCATGTTCCATTACAGAACTTTAAGAAATTATGGAGTTTAACACTCCAATCCTACCTGCCTGCAACAAAGTTCATATTTTTCTGAGGCCTTTGCTGATCTGATAATCTGACTTGCTGCCCAATAGGAACTTTAAAAACTTTAGTAGACTCCATCTGAAATTTTTCAAGTAACTTTATCACATATGGTTCCTGCAGCAATTTCAAATTTCCAGCTGATCTGTCCCTAATGATATCAATTCCTAGAGTTCTTCTCGCCTGACCAAGATCTTTCATTTCAAACACCTTTTTCAAATCAGATTTTACTGCTTCAATATCTTCAAGATGCTTACCTGCAACAAGCATGTCATCCACATACAGCAAGAGCAAAATAAGATTACCATCAGCTGACTTCTTCATGTACACACACCTATCATATCTTGATCTGTTAAAGCCAATAGACTTCATATGTTGATCAAATCTTATATTCCATTGTCTGGGACTTTGTTTCAGACCATAAATTGATCTTTTCAGTAAACACACTTTATTCTCATCCCCTTTCTTTATAAAACCAGTGGGTTGTTCCATATAGATTGTTTCAATCTAGAGATCCATTCAAGAAGGCTGTCTTGACGTCCAATTGATGTAGTTCCAAATTGCATTGAACTACTAAAGCCAGTAGAATTCTAATGGAATAATGCTTCTCAACTGGAGAAAAAATCTCATTAAAATCAATTCCCTCTCGTTGATTGTTTCCCTTAGTCATCAGCCTAGCTTTATATCTAAACAATTCCTTACCAGCAACCTCCACCTTTTTCTTGTAAATCCATTTACACCCAATGCATGATTGATTTGTTGGCCTTTCTACCAGTATCCATGTCATTTTTTTTAAGTAAAGATAGAATTTCTTCTACCATAGCAGATATCCATTTTTCCCTGTCAGCACAAGTAATGGCCTCCTGATAGGTGTTAGGTTCTGCACACTTCACCTCTTCTTCTTCTATAAACAATGCAAGAAACTAATCCATCTTGAGAAAATCTGGCTGGAGGTTGAATAGTTCTTCTGGACCTATCTCGAGCCAGAAGATACTCTGTCAAGTCTTCAGAAGTTAACTCAGGCTGCACTTCATCATCAACATTTCTCAAATCAGTTCCCATACTCTTTCTAGAACTGCTGCCAGCATCACCTCCTTGTAACTCCACCTTAGTATCAACTTCTGATTTCTTACTCTCATTAGAATGTTTGAAAGGCATCTGCAATTCTTGAAACTTTACATCTCTACTCACAATGACCTTGTTCAAGTCATCCTCTACACACTAGAGCTTAAAACCTTTCACCCCACTTAGATATCCCAAAAATACACATTTAAGTGCCCTTGCATCTAATTTGTCTTGCTTAGTGTGTGCAAAAGCACGGCAACCAAAAGGTTTTAACTGTAATCAGAAGCTTTACCAGACCATACCATTTCAGGGGTGTCAAAATTTAGAGCTGCCGATGGACATTTATTTATCAAATAAGCTGTTCTATTAACAGCTTCACCCCAGAAACCTTTGGGAACACCAGAAGATAACATCATGCATCATGCATCTCACTCGTTCCACTGCCCCATTTTGTTGCGGGTTATTCGGGACACTAAAATGTCTTTTTATTCCCTTTTCAATTCAATAATTTCTTAAGTCAGTGGAAACAAATTCAGACCCATTATCTGATCTGCATTTAACTTTACAACCTTTTTCATTCTCAACTTCATTGCACCATTGTTTGAATTTTCCAAAGGTTTCAGATTTCTGTCTCAATATGTAAATCCAAAATTTTCTACTATAATCATCAATTAAGGACAGAAAATACCTTCCCCGACCTATAGTTTCAGTTTCAGCTGGCCCCCACAAATCACAAGGAACATATTCTAAAGGACATTTTGAAGAGTGTTTACCTGTGGGGTAAGGCAGCTTTGTACTTTTTCCCAGAGAGCATTCTTCACAGTGGCTCAACTGAAATGCACCATCCTTCTTTAGAATTCCCTTTTTGAGAAGCTCATTGAGCCCTTTTTCACTAATGTGGCCCAACCTGAAATGCCACAAAAGAGAGTCATCTTGTTTGCATTGATCTGAACTCCCTATGACAGTTCTTTGTTTCCAAATAATAAAGGTTGTGATTCCTTCTTCCCTTCACAACTACTCTCCTTCCCTTAGTAACATACAAAACTCCCTTATTAGAGTGATGATCATACCCCTTCTCTTCCAGGGTACCAAGGGATATTAAATTCCTTTTTAGGGAAGGAATATATCGGACCCCAGTAAGGGTCTTCACAGAACCATCATGCACCTTCAATCTTACTATCCCAATACCCATTACAAATTTTCAATGCGTGTACAATTGCGGCCAATGCCAAATCGTGAGTAGGACAATTCAGCTCGTGAGTCTCAATTGTCGCGAGGCGTACGTGATCACTTTTCCTCCTTGCTTCAAAACACAACCGAGCCCCTTTTTGGAGATTCGATCACGAAATTGAAGTGAATGAAAAATTGTAAACTCAGAAAAAAGAGAAGGAATATATATTAGCACGTAATTAAGATTGCAATTAAATCCTGACTAGGGTATCTGACCAATCTTACTCTCGATAATCTCTACGGATTTTTGCTCCTATGAAACTAACTCCTAACTAAGGTAGCAACGGGGTATTCTAAGCGGCAGAGTGGCCTTGCTGCCACAATCCGCTGAGATTCAGCCCTTTGTCGCATCAACATTGTCAGGTGGGGAGTTTGGCTGGGGCGGCACATCTGTTAAAAGATAACGCAGGTGTCCTAAGATGAGTTCAACGAGAACAGAAATCTCGTGTGGAACAGAAGGGTAAAAGCTCGTTTGATTCTGAGCAAGATTGATCATTTCCAAGCATGACTACACCAAGGTTTTCATATTTGAGCTCTGAAAACCACTCCTTGTGGGGACACATATGAAAGGTGCATCCCGAGTCCATAATCCACACACTTTCAGTGGAAATATCAGACACATTCAAGATTTCATTTAGACGATCCTTTCTAACAACCTCTACAGCATTAGAGCCATTAGATGGAGCAGGTTGTTTCTTTTTCCATAGAAAACAACCCGTCTTGTAGTGCCCTGTCATTTTACAATAATGATGGGTTCTCATTTCTCTTGATGGATCCTCCCTCCACACTTTTGACCCATACTGCCTATCTTCCACAGATGGTTTCTTGTTCTTGAACCTCTGATTCCGTTTTTTTATCGCCAATCCAGCACCTGGATTACCATATCCACCATTAGATACCTTCTGCGATTCCCTAGTTTTAATCGTTGTTTGAACTTCCTCTGCAGTAATAGTGTTTTCCCTTCCATACAACATAGCATCACGAAGGGGATTGTACGATCTTGGTAGCGAACTAAGGAGAATAATGGCCTAATCCTCATCTTCGATCTTTACCCCTATAGTTACCAAGTCATCAAGAGCCTTGTTAAATTCATCTAATTGATCAAGAATGTTCTGATCATATGTGAACTTAAAGGTATAGAGCCTTTGCTTCAGGTGCAGCTGATTTGGTAAAGATTTTGTCATATATTGTGACTAATTTCTTCCATACTCCATGAGCGGTGCTTTCTCGGGCCACTTCACGAAGTACTTTGTCTCCAAGGCACAAGAAGATCGCTCCCTTTGCCTTGTTCACAAGTTTTTCTCTCTGCACCTTCAGATCTCCCTTAAGCTCTGAGTCATCTTCCTCGATGGTATCTTCTAATCCTTGTTGAGCCAGAAGGGAAAGCGTCTTAACTTTCCACAGCCCGAAGTCATTAGTACCGGTGAATTTCTCCACATCATACCGAGTGGTTTCCATTTTGATCCAATTCCTTTCCTCCTAAACCAAAGAGAACACTGCAATAACCCAGCAGCTGCAAGATTGCTTCGAATCTAAAAAAAGACGGAAGAGCCTACCGATCCTTTTTTCCCGTTCCCACAGACAGCGCCACTATTGTGAATTCGCAAATGAATTAAACACAAAGTAAATGACACTTCGATTTACGTGGTTTGCCCAAAAATAGCTACTTCCACGGACAAGTGGCTAGACTCTTATTATCAATAGAGAAGAGATTACAAGAAGGAAGAACAATGTTGATTACAACTTCTCACAAGAAAACTAAGAAACTTTCTGCTAAAAATGATGAATTAATCTCTCCTTTTTTAAGCATCTGCTCTTCAAGCCTTTTTATATGCTCTCTCTCACTGACTTGATCAATAAGTATGAATCACACCTTCTAAGCTCAAGTCTGTAACGGCTTCCAGACTATTCATTAGTAAAGCTAATTATGTTAGCTTAGTTAACTCCCTCCAACTTTCATGAACTTCTTTTCTTATTTAATCACCACACCCTTCACATGACCACAACACTTCTCTTCCCTGGCACCCTAATTGCACCCGTAGCCGTAATATTGAAGTTGTAACGATCAGAGGTTTTGTTCCACCGATAGTAGGTCTTCTCATCGGAAGAGAGGTCAAGCTCAACCCCTCCACTCCAACACCGAGCGCTTTTGTGTGGATGGATGTATCCACTCTGGTATCTATGGATACACCATGGCTGAAAGAAAAGCTTATCTTATTGTTGTTTGCGGTGGAAACTTGCATATCAGCCTCTTCATCTATATCATTGAAAACACTAGTGGTTTGGCCTGCCACGTAAGGCTTCTCGTCATATATGCGAGTGTAATCCATCTAATGCTTCACATAGTACACTTTTCTCTTCCGCACAAGCTCTTCCACCACCAATCTTGCTGTCTTTCTTGATGTTTGAAGCTGAAGTATTAAGGCAATCCATCTTCCCCTCCGTAGACAGAGGTTTACACAACTTCAAGCTGCCCATGTTCTTAAGAGCGATGGTGTTATCATTGATTTTGAAGGGCATGAATTGGATGTTGGGTGTGTATTTGTCTCTATCTGTAGAGATCTGTAGAGGCAGTAGCATGATCAGCGTGTATCCAATCAGGATCGGTGTTGCAGGTCCAGAATGTGTTAAAAATCCAACTTAATCATGAGATAACCATTGGAAAGGTGTATGATGTGGAAGTGGGAGAACATATTGATCAGATCGTTGTTGAGGTAGAATTGATCAGATCATTGTTGGGGGAGGTTACGGTCACGCGTTCTCCCCTATCTTGAGTCAGCAAAGGAATCATTATGGATCCTTCCGGCACATGGGCTACACGCAACTAGAATCTCGAGACTAGGTCTAGAGAGGCTTCGAGGCTCGTTGTTCAGACTCTGAGGGGGCCTTCGAGATAGAGGTGCTCATGCTAGATTCATTAAAAGGGTTGCTTCGAGCATGTGAGAGGCTTCGAAAACTCTGCCAATTGGCCGGGGTTCGAGGCAATATCCTCGAAGCTGGTATTCTGGCCTTGTGATCAAGGTTGAGATTGAACGAATATTTTGGCCCTCAGCAATAACCCCGTGTCTTCGCAAATCAAGTTAATTGATTCGGGGAGACAGACCTACGAAAGACAAAGTTAGCACAAAATATGCGTTCAGATGATGTTTTAACTGCTTTTGAAGTGATATTCGGACTGTGAGTCGCTGCTACTGATTCGCGATACCTATCAAGATTTCACAAACAGTTCCTCTCCCGGGATGGCCAGCCTCGAGTTAAGAAGGTGAAGTACAAGTTATTTCACAAGAGATAGATGAAATGGTTTATACCTGCGTGGAGCCGTGAGATGAATTCGAGTGTTCGGCCAGTTCGAGGCCGAAAGCGCTTCGAGTGTGCCTGTATGGAGTCTTGAGGATGGAAATTCCCTTTTGGGAGTTGAATATCCCAAGGATAACATAGAAGTTCAACTGATAATTTTTAGCCTGCACACCGAGGTGCGTGGCCTTTTTAAAGGAGTCGTGAGCGGCTCTGACTGAGCAGTTTACCCTCCGCAGAATGGGTCATCTCAGAGCTTGGATACTTGTGCCAGGAGCTTCGAGTACTTTACATGTTGTTACGAGTTGTAGATGACAGAGGTCTTGTGGCGTTTCACCCATCGCATGGAGCGGAATGTGAATACTGGGGGAAGCCCCTGAGTATTTTACATGTCGGTACCGAAAGTAAGCAATAGAGGTCTTGTGGCGTCCCACGCATCGCATAGAGCGACAACGCAAGGGAATGTAACGCCCCTATGCGGCGGAGCCCGGAGGCCTGGCAGTTAGTGTGTTTGTTTTTGGTGACTTGAGGCAAGAGTTATTGATGTTATTTGGTGCACTGTTGCAGTTTCAATCGAGTGGCGGGGGGCTAGCTCGAGAGTTAGATTGAGATTTTTTGACCAAGGGGCCGCAGGCCGGCTCGGGAGATAAGAGAAATGCTTGGCCAAAAGTGGGCCGGCTTGGGAGATAATAAGGGGTCGTTTGGCGAGAGCCCCGAGTATTGAATAGACAGCGTAGAACTCTATTTCGGAGAGATAGGCCACTTCAAACGTTGTTAGTTCCTATTTTTGTGGAACTAACTTATCACTTTGTTTTAATTGTTTTTGTCACGTGTTTCTGTTTGTTTCTTGTTCCTAAATAAGTGCAGGTCGTGCACAATGTCTTTGACAGTTAGAAGAATAAGGGATAATGTTGTTTCCGCACGTTGGAGGAAGTGGAGGACGTTGCAACATGTCATTCCAACAAGTATAAATAGAGCTTGTCTTGGCCTTTCGATGTAGAGAGTATTCCTAAGCATACACGAGTTCCATTCAATGTCTAGTCTTTTTACAATTTGTAACTATCGTTTAGTAGTTTGATTTCATAGGTTGGTTTATCTAAAGAACAGATTATTCAAGTGTATGTAATTTGAATAATATATTCTACTTACTGTTTAGGTTGTGCTGTGTAAGAGTCAGTTTTTATATAGTAAAATCATTTTGGCTTTGCGGCTCTCTTGAGTATTTATACCTGAGAAAAATCTTATTTCGTGTGTTCTTTAAATTCCGTAGTCGTGTTAGTCATTTGTGTTGGCTAACATCGCTGTGTTAGTAGCATTCTCACAACTTCCGTTGCGTATTAGTAGCATTCGTAGGTGGACGTCTTTCAAAGTTCAAACCTTTTTGCAAGCAAATCGTAATTGATTGATGCCAGCTGAAAAATATTCTGACCAAAAATAAGAAAGTGCAGAAAATATAGGAATTTATTTCGTCACGCTACTCTGAATCGGAATTTATTTTCCATACTTTACAACACAAAATCAAGATCAAAATTTTGTTGTTGGAATTTAACTCACGCTATGGACCCGCCTGTGACACTCAAAGTATTTGAACCTGTGATTGGCCGAGAAACGTCGTCTTCGAGTTTCTTGGGTCTCACCTTCATGAAATTAATTAATACATTAATGTTCTGATATTAATATAAGAATTAGAAGAAAAAAAATATGTTAGGAGGTTTGAATTCTATAAATAGAAAAAGAGTCTGAGCTATAGGATCAAATAAGATATCCGCTTAATATCTTTTTTTATTTTCATTGTTTGATATTTGATTGTGTCATAAGTGATCCTTGATCTTATGACTCTCATTTATTCTTATTTTCTATGTAAGCATTTTTTTTCTTATATGATCCACTCTCCATGTTAGAATAAGTACAATTCTAATATGTAATATCAAAATAAATAAAAGTAAATTATATTATATTATATTATACATAGAATATTACATGGTTGTCGCCTAAATAATTAATTAAAGTGGACAAAATAGGAAACACATTATTTGAAAGAATTAGACACTTTTATATTAAATATAAATTAGGGAGAACATTCAATCATATTCAAAACCATTTGTCTTTTTTCAACAATAAAAAAAAAACTATCTGAAATTTCATATAAATGTACAGACTATAAAAAATTATTCAAATATAGGATGATTTCCAATTTTTGTTATCGGAAAACTAAGTTTACACGCCGTATTTGAAAAGGTTGAAGATTAATTTCCTTCGATTACATTACAAATTCAAAATGCAACACGTTGGCACAATTTTCCGGTGCTAGAAGAACAAATTCATCCTATATCTGAATAATTTTTGATAATTTTGTACATTTATACGAACTTTTGAATAGTTCGTATTATTTTTGAAAAAAGACGAATAGTGCAAAATATAACTGAATGTTTTTTTCTATAAATTAGATTTAAAAATTTTCGATAAGTACCTTAACACTTTACCCTCCAAACCGACCAAATCGGACGGTGATCTCTACCACTGCATTCCACCACACAGAGAAATTCCCACCCTTGGAATTCTTCAAATTTTGGTGTAGAATTATCGCATAGAAATGTGTGGTACAATTAGAAGAAAAAAGAAACGAAAATATGGTTTTGCGAAACGCGGCTACATCACCGAAAAAACATATCAAAAGCGCGTTTTACTTTTGAGCAACTCTTCCTAAAATTCTGTAGGCCTATCGTCTTTGCCGCTTAGGTGCATTCCTCTTATCACAGTAGAGAGCCAAGCATCAATGGCGTTGGCGCCCAAATCCCTATCTCTCCTCTCTCTCTCCACATTCCCCTCCCCTCTCCACTTCCAGAACCCTAATTCCACAATTATTTTCCCCAAATTGCACTCCCGCGCTCTACTACCTGCTCTCATCATTTGCAAATCCGCCCAAACCGACGCCTCCGATTACCCTCTATCAGTGTCCGAGGTCGACGGCGCTGGAGCCGCTGCCCCAACTAGAGGCGACGTCTTCCTTCAAATTCAACAATCCTCAGCTGCTTCCGCCTCTGCTATAGCGGAAAGGAAGAAAAAGAAGAAGAGTAAAGACAAGGCTGCGAAATCTTCTTCTGTTGCTGCGCCTAGCTGCTATGGCTGTGGCGCTCCGTTGCAGATGTCGGATTCCGATGCTCCTGGTTATGTTGAACCTGAGACTTATAGTTTGGTGAGCTACTGAGTTATTACGTATTGGAATGCCTGCCTGAGCTCAAGAATTGTTACTTTATTTTGTGTGTGTGTGTGTGTGCAGAAGAAGAAGCATCGACAGCTACGGACAGTGTTATGCGGGAGGTGCCGGCTTTTGTCGCACGGGCATATGATCACCGCAGTTGGTGGAAATGGGGGTTACTCCGGTGGGAAACAGTTTGTTATAGCGGAGGAGCTTCGCGAAAAGCTGTCGCATTTGCGTTATGAAAATGCTCTTATTGTGAAATTGGTACATTTTTTTTATTGCAATTGTGTTTATGAAGAAGGTGAAATTCATGCCTTATTGCACCTGTGTCTAGGCCTATAAATCAGACCCGATTAACTTGGTATTTGGCTGGTGATATTTTTTATAGCTTGTTCCGTTGTTCGAGCAAGTTTTGATAAGTATCTCAAAGAAGCTTGAACATAATTTTGTGTGATTTGAACCTGAGAAGTTAAAATTGACGATTACAAAAATATCAAACTAAAGCTCGTATCAAATGTATTCTCAAAGCAAAATATCATTTCTAACCAGCTTGAGCGATGTGTTCTACTAATTGTGTATTTTGTGGATTATCATATATAGGTTGATGTGGTGGACTTCAATGGCAGTTTTTTGGCTCGAGTGCGCGATATTGTTGGCTCAAATCCTATAATCCTTGTAATGACAAAGGTAGCTGCAATACCTAGTATAATTGTTGCTGCCGCTAGTGGTTTGATTATTTAAATTAATATCTTGTTTTGAATATTTCTTATCATGACTCTTTTTAAACATGTGATGTTTTAGATTGATCTTCTTCCAAAAGGAACTGATTTTAATTGTATTGGTGACTGGGTTGTGGAGGCTACAATGAAGAAGAAGTTGAAGTGAGTTATTTTACATTTTCCAGACATTCATTTGAAGATAAGCAAGTGATGTTGTGCAATTTTGTTTAAAAATTGCCCCTTTGATGCAATTTAGCAGCAAACTGTTCTGATTGCCAACATTAATGGCTTCCATACAACAATACAGACGTAATGTATGAGCTGCTTCTCTTTGGAACTTCCTGATTGCTGCTTTATAATAATGCAACTTGTTTTAGGAGAATGTTAAGATGCATCTGTGTGAGATTATCTTTATTTATTTTTTCCCCAAACTTTGAAGTAAACTAGGTCAAATAAGTATTCTTAAATGTCAGCCATGCGCCAACATGTCATGTTTCAGACTTTAAATTCATTTAGTTTCTTCATAGATCAGCAGATCGCTATGTTTGATAGATGCTAAAGATGTTATTTCTTATAAAGAATTGCTTCTATGCAGCGTACTGAGTGTGCACCTGACAAGTTCTAAGTCTTTGGTGGGAGTTGCTGGAGTGGTCTCAGAAATTCAGAAAGAGAAGAAGGTGGATGGCCAACTCATGGTTTCTGTTGTTATTTCATTTTTTTCTTTTATCTGTCTAATCAAATTATTTCTTCATAATGCCAAGACACATGGAACCTAGTAAGAAACATGCATTTTTTTTAAACCTTGCATGATATATTGATGAATGTTTGAGTTCCACCTGATATGGCATTGGATTGTGCTTATCTTGATGCATACTGATGAGATTACGTCTTATCATACAATTAATTGATATAGAGGTTACTTATTCTTACTAGTTTCTACCAAAACATAGCAGCAACCAAATTGGACACGTGTAAGTAAATTTTTGTTACCGGGATAGAGATGTTAAGGTACATAGCAGGCATCTTTATTTACTTCATTACATTCTAAGTGATTTTTTGTATTCCAATTATGTAATTGTTCAGTGACTAAATTAGGACTTTGGATGTCGTTAATATGGGGAAAACCTGGTGACATTTATTCTGGGTATCTTGTTATAAAAATTTTATTGAACAATGTAACAAATATGCAAGCATAGCTGTAAGCTTTTCCGCTTGGGATTGAACCGTTACTTAAATCAAGGATAAAGTAAACCTACCTTGTATTTCTTGGCCTTTATCCTGATCGTTCTGATGTTTTGTGTTAGATAAGATGTGCATCGTTTTCTGCTTCTCAAACTGAATTGACACTTAACTCTGTATTTGCTGTTGCAGGGGAGGGATATATACATCTTGGTAAGTCTGTTTTGCCATGCAGATTAGCGCATCATCTTTTCCTGCTATGTTCATTCACTGCACAGTGATCTGTATGCTGTGCATTTGTATCTGCTGTAATGTCTTGTTTGTTACATCTTTGGTTAAACAGGGTTCAGCTAATGTCGGAAAGTCTGCTTTCATTAATGCATTACTGAGTAAGCCAATGTTATAAAGATTTCCTTTCATATTCTGCCTTCATGAGTGTTTTATGTATTCAATCAGCTTCATAAATCCCCTCTTCAATTTATGAAGTTTGTTTTGCAGAATGCACTATAATTGGGTGATATATTACCAATATATTTCTTAACCTCAATTTTTCATTGTTTGTCTTGGTTATTCATTTTCACTTTGGGAGTGTTAAACGTGCCATCCTTGCACACTCGCAATTTATAAAAGACACCAGTAAGTCAAAAAGTGGTGTTTTTTAGGTATGCCCTTTCATGTTTTGGGTTGCATTC